>JAUZSR010000003.1:0-152257 GCA_032270645.1 Opuntiella californica | reverse complement strand
CTTGCATGTGTTAGGCATACCGCCAGCGTTCATCCTGAGCCAGGATCAAACTCTCCGTGTTATCCAGAATATTAATAGTTTTACTTTTAATTGATTTAATACAATTATTTAAAGCAATTACAAAATCAGAGTAATGCTTTTAATATCAACTTGTCAACCCCTTAATTTATTAAGATATAATCTATGGAAATAATATTTGAGATAAATTGCTGTATACTAGCATAAGCAACATATTTTTTTACTTTAATTTTACATATATAAATTAAAGGGAATATACAAAGTATACATCATATTTTTTATGAACAAAAATTAGAATAAGTATATTAAAATTCCAATCTAAATGTTTTAATTTACTACTTTCGATATTATCATTGGATGAGTTGATATAATTATAATAAGATTTACTATAAGAAATATTTCTTAGAAAGTTATCTATTACATCAAATAACTATTTTATTTATTGTAATAATTGAGCAAAATTATTCATTATTTCATCTTAATTAAGATTTTATTAAATTTCAGTCAATTAAAATTGAGTAACTAAAATAAGAATTTAGTTACAATATATTTAATTGATGATTTATTTTGTCAAATAAGACATTTACTGATTAGAAATTACACAAATGAAAAAAAAGCTACTTTTCCCATAGATGATGAAAGTTATCCCAAGTACATTTTTTTCTCGTATTTTTACACAAAAATTATCAATCTTATATTAAATTTTTACTTTAATATATATAGATTAACGCTGCTCATGTCTTGCTTTTTACACTAAAGCATGATTTTTTAATCCATACTTTTTAATAAGAGAAATTACAGTTTTTAAATATTTAGATAACATATTCTTTTAACAAAACAACATATAGTAAATTTTATTAACGTATTCCTAACAATTCTTCCTCTATTAAATTTTTTAGATGATCTCTTATTTTTAGAATATTTTCTGTAATACAATATAGCTATAAAGTTAATCTCTTACAGCAATGTTTTCTTTTAGCTTGTATATATTTATGTTGTCTTAAATATTGACGTTTACGTATTTTGTCAAGACTATTTAAATTACTAATAATTTGCTCTAAGTTTTTTGACTTTGTATAAAACTTGGTAGTCGGCATATTGATTTTGATAATTTATGCTACTTTTATATTGCGTAGTATAATAAAATCAAATCTAAATTAATGTGGCTTTGATACGTCTTGTATAAATAAAAAAGTAATAATATAAGAGACGTACTTTAACATTATATATTTTAGTAAAAGATTTCCAGTTAATTAATTTATAATGATTGCTTGCATGAAACATTTTAAAAATTGGTAAACTAAAATGAACTTGACTATTTGAAATGCCTTTCTTTTATGAAATAATATATATTCAAGGCTAAATAAATTGCCTGAAATGATAGTAACTATCATCATTATTTTTATTATCGAGTCTATATCTTTTAACTGAACTAATATATGATTAAGGCATTTTCTATAGAGATTTTATAATTCTTTTTCGACATGAAGCAAAATAAGAAGTATATATTAAATACATAATTAAATTAATATCAACATCAAGTTAAGTATTAAGATAAACTTGATTTTTTCCTTCATAATAAAATTGAGATAATAAACTAAGAAAAACTGCTTAATAAAACTCCTAGCATTTTAATATCTAATGTATTAGATGAATCATCACAAAGACTATAAGAATTATGTAAATTTTTGTCTAAAGATTTAGATTTATCTAAATAGAAAAATAACATTAGATTACAAGTTTTCATCATATCTTTCCTATCAATTTTTAAAGTAGATAATTTTCTAAGAATAATTAAGTTATCTTCCATTAAGAAATGGGAATAAGTACCTCTAATCTGATGATCATATGCATACTTAATAATATTATTAATAGAAATGAATAAATATTCATCACATAAGAAATCATTTCTATAACGATAATCTGTTAATAATTTTTCTAACTTAGAAGAATCTCTATAATTTCTATAAATAAGCTTTTAATAAAATATTTTTTTTTTATAATTTAATAGATATATTAAAATATTTATTTAATTTAATAAAAATTATAAAATATAATAATATAACAAAACTCTATTCAACAAAGAATATACAATCAGAGCTTAAAATTAGGAGATTAAGAAATTGGATAGTCACAAAGAAAAAATATTAATCGTAGATGATGAAACAAGCATAAGAAGAATTTTAGAAACTAGACTATCTATGATTGGATACGAAGTTGTAAGTGCATGTGATGGAGAAGAAGCTTTAATAGTATTTAGAAGAGAATATCCAAGTTTAGTAGTATTAGATGTTATGATGCCTAAATTAGATGGCTATGGTGTCTGTCAAGAGCTAAGAAAAGAATCAGATGTACCAATTATTATGTTAACCGCATTAGGAGATGTATCTGATAGAATTACAGGTTTAGAATTAGGAGCTGATGATTATGTAGTAAAACCATTTTCTCCTAAAGAATTAGAAGCTAGAATTAGATCTGTTCTTAGAAGAGTAGATAAGATTAATGTATGTAATGGTATTCCAAGCTCTGGAATTATTAATATTGGATTTTTAAAAGTAGATATTAACAAAAGGCAAGTATACAAGAATAATGAAAGAGTTAGATTAACAGGCATGGAATTTAGTCTCTTAGAATTATTAGTCAGTAGAGCAGGTGAACCTTTTTCAAGGTCAGCTATTTTACAAGAAGTGTGGGGTTATACTCCTGAAAGACACGTTGATACTAGAGTAGTAGATGTACATATATCAAGACTGAGAGCTAAACTTGAAGATAACCCCAGTAATCCTGATTTAATATTAACTGCAAGAGGAACAGGATACTTATTTCAACGTATTATAGAAACTTCTCTATAAATTTAATGAAAGAATAGTAAATTAAACATTAGAAGCTAAAATAAAAAAATTTTTCCCTTCATAAATAAATTCTTCAATAAATATTATATAAAATTAAATAATTAATTAACTTTTTTAATATTTTAAAATGATATGACAATAAAATTAATATTTATTTGTAATAAAGATATAATATATTCTATAATGTTATCGTTTAAAAAAATGCTGAACTTACAGAGCTATAGTCTAACATAGTTATCTAAGTTACTCAATATAATTAAAATTATATTTATAATAATATTTAACCGTAAAGAAAAGTAAACTCATGCTTATACAATCAATATTAGTATATTGGACTATATTATAAAGATTTTTAAATATATATGATTTATTTACTTAATTAATTTGCTTTGGAGATTTAATTTATGACCATAGCAATTGGACAAGAAAAAAACCGTGGTAGATTTGACTTAATTGATGATTGGGTAAAAAGAGATAGATTTGTATTTGTAGGATGGTCTGGATTATTACTATTTCCATGTGCATATCTTGCATTAGGTGGATGGTTAACAGGAACAACTTTTGTCACTTCATGGTATACACATGGATTAGCTAGTTCATACTTAGAGGGTTGTAACTTTCTTACAGCAGCTGTATCTACACCCGCAAATAGTATGGGACATTCACTACTATTACTTTGGGGTCCAGAAGCACAAGGTGATTTTACACGATGGTGTCAAATAGGTGGTTTATGGGCTTTTATTGCTTTACATGGTTCTTTTGGACTAATTGGTTTTTGCTTAAGACAATTTGAAATTGCCAGACTTGTTGGTATTAGACCTTATAATGCAATCGCATTTTCTGGACCAATTGCAGTTTTCGTATCAGTTTTCTTGATGTATCCACTAGGACAAGCAAGTTGGTTTTTTGCACCTAGCTTTGGAGTCGCTGCGATATTCCGTTTTTTATTGTTCCTACAAGGATTTCATAATTGGACACTAAATCCATTTCATATGATGGGTGTAGCAGGAATACTTGGCGGTGCTTTACTTTGTGCAATTCATGGTGCAACTGTACAGAATACCTTATTTGAAGATGGTGATGCAGCTGATACTTTTCGAGCATTTACTCCAACTCAATCAGAAGAAACCTATTCAATGGTTACTGCCAATCGCTTTTGGTCACAAATTTTTGGTGTAGCATTCTCTAATAAACGTTGGTTACACTTTTTCATGTTATTTGTTCCTGTTACAGGCATGTGGACTAGTGCATTTGGAATTGTGGGCTTAGCTTTAAATCTAAGGGCCTATGATTTTGTATCACAAGAGCTAAGAGCTGCTGAAGATCCTGAATTTGAAACATTTTATACTAAAAATATTCTATTAAATGAAGGTATTCGTTCATGGATGGCTGCTCAGGATCAGCCTCATGAAAACTTTATATTTCCTGAGGAGGTTTTACCACGTGGAAACGCCCTTTAATAATAATATTGGTGTAGGCGGAAGAGATATAGAGTCTACAGGATTTGCTTGGTGGTCAGGAAATGCTCGATTAATAAATGTATCAGGTAAATTACTCGGTGCACATGTAGCTCATGCAGGTGTTATGGTTTTTTGGACAGGTGCAATGACTTTGTTTGAAGTTGCACATTTTGTACCAGAAAAACCATTATATGAACAAGGCTTTATATTGATACCTCATTTAGCAACATTAGGTTGGGGTGTTGGACCAAGTGGAGATATTATAAATATATATCCTTATTTTGTTGTAGGAGTAGTACATTTAATATCTTCAGCTGTCCTTGGATTTGGAGGATTATACCATTCATTAATAGGCCCAGATACTTTAGAAGAATCTTTTCCTTTCTTTGGATATGACTGGAGAGATAAAAATAAAATGACAACCATACTAGGCATTCATTTAATATTACTAGGAATTGGATCTTTTTTACTTGTTATTAAAGCTCTTTTCTTTGGTGGTATATATGATCCATGGGCTCCTGGAGGAGGAGATATAAGGATTATAAATAATCCAACCCTAAATCCTGCTGTTATATTTGCATATATTTTAAAATCACCTTTTGGAGGTGATGGATGGGTTGTTAGTGTTGATAACATGGAAGATATAATCGGTGGACATGTATGGATTGGTGTTATATGTATTGCTGGAGGTATCTGGCATATATTAACTAAACCATTTGCATGGGCAAGAAGAGCATTTGTATGGTCTGGAGAAGCATATCTATCATACAGCTTAGGAGCATTATCAATCATGGGAATAACTGCTTCAAATTTTGTATGGTATAATAATACGGCTTACCCAAGCGAATTTTACGGACCAACAGGACCAGAAGCATCTCAAGCTCAAGCTTTTACATTTCTAGTTAGAGATCAACGACTTGGAGCAAATGTAGCATCTGCACAAGGTCCAACTGGATTAGGGAAATACTTAATGAGATCTCCAAGTGGAGAAATTATTTTTGGAGGAGAAACAATGCGTTTTTGGGACTTGAGAGCGCCTTGGGTTGAACCTTTAAGAGGACCTAATGGACTAGATTTAAATAAAGTTAAAAATGATATACAACCTTGGCAAGAAAGAAGAGCTGCTGAATACATGACACATGCACCGCTTGGATCATTAAATTCAGTAGGTGGTGTAGCAACAGAGATTAATTCAGTGAATTATGTATCTCCAAGAAGTTGGTTAACAACATCTCACTTTTTTCTAGGTTTTTTCTTATTTATTGGTCATTTATGGCACGCAGGTAGAGCAAGAGCTGCTGCTGCTGGATTTGAAAAAGGAATTAATAGAGAGAATGAAGCTGTATTATCGATGCGTCCTTTAGACTAAAAAATAATTTAATAAATAAACCCACTATTCTTAATAAATTAGGAATAGTTGTTTTATAATTCTATAATTAAAAGAATCTTAAGAATAGAGCTTGATAAAATCCATTCAATAAAAAAAATAATAATAAATGCAAACATTGCTAATCTTCCATTCCAACTTTCTGCTCCTTCTGAAAAGCCCCATATCCATCTATTCAAGAAAAGAAGATTCATCAAAAAAAAATAAAATGATACAATGCATAAAATAATTATATAAACAAATAATGCAAAAGAAAAAAATATATGCAATTAAATGTATATCTCATATCACACCCAATAATTAATCAATTATCTAATCAAATTATACATTCTACACAAAAAAATAATAATGCATATATATCTATGCATAGTCAATTAAATCTCTTTTTAATATATGAAGTATTAAGAAAATGGATCAAAATACAAAATATTTATCTTAAAAATATTGACTATATAAAAGAAATGTGCATATTTGCACCTAAAGAATCTTATATACTTTTCACTAACCTAGAAGAACATGGCAATATGATTTTAAATATTAAGCATATTATACCTAGATTAGAGATATGTCATATTTGTTTAAACCCAAATACACAAAAATATATAAATATAAATGATAAATGTATAGATCATCATATTCTTAATATAATAAAAAAACAAAAAATAATAATAATGGAAAAATTATTAGATAATTACTCAATTCTTCAATTACTAGACTATCTATTAGTAAATCAAAAAATTAATATTAATGCTATAAAAATTATTTGTATTTCATGTACAAATAATATATTAGAAGTAATAGCTAATAAGTATCCATTATTAGAAATATATACAACTAAAATTAATAACTAGTGAATTGATTAATATTAACAATACATTTATAATAATAAACTCAATATAGAATAATGAATATCATTACTAATTCGTTCAATTTAATATTTACATCGATTGCAAACTTTTCTGAAATATATCTTATCTTAATTCTTTTAAAATTATCTTTAGCATGGTTCCCTACTGTAAATTGGTACAATGAACCATTTTGCTCATTAAATCGATTAACAGATCCATATTTAAGACTTTTTAGAGGAACTATACCAATGATATTTGGAATGGATATGTCACCTATGCTAGGTATTATTTTTTTACAATGTTTAACCGTAATCTTTAATAATATAAGAATAGAATCCATTATCTAAATAATATTATATAATTAAAAAATTATGTAAAAAACAATATTCAATACTATATATAATAAAAAATCATACTTATTTATATAAATAAATTATGCTAAAGATTAGATTAAAAAGATTTGGTAGAAAAAAACAACCGAGCTATCGCATTATAGTTATAGATAGTCGTAAACGAAGAGATGGTAAAGGATTAGAAGAAGTTGGTTTTTACAATCCTTTAACCAAGCAAACTAAATTAAATATTATGCAAATACAAAAAAGAGTAAAAGAAGGTGCACAACTTACTCAAACAGTGCAAAATATTATTAATAAAAAATTATAAAAATAAAAAGGAGTATAAGTTTGCAAAAGTTTACATTTAAAATTTTATGGCTTGAGAATAATGTAGCAGTAGCCATTGATCATCTTGTAGGTAAAAACTCTAGTCCTCTTACATCATATTTTTTCTGGCCAAGAAATGATGCATGGGAACAATTAAAAACAGAATTAGAATCAAAGCCATGGATATCTGAAAATGATAGAGTTGCATTACTAAATCAAGCAACAGAAATTATTAATTTTTGGCAAGAAACAGGAAAAAATAAATCAGTTGTACAGGCACAAGAAAAATTTCCTAAATTTATATTTGCGGGTAGTAATTAAAAGTATCAAGATGATTAGTTACTTATATTAAACTAATCATCAATATTATTGTTTTTTTGATCTAAAACATGAATAATATATACACAGAATTATATTTTAAAGAACGACTTAACTTATTAATCATCAGTCTTGAAGCTTTAGATACTTATGCATTTAATAAAATTTTTATAAATAAAAATAATTATAATACAAATGATAGAAGAATTATATCATTAATTAAGTATAATAATTATATGAAAAATATTAAACAAAATAATCCTATATCAATTAATAAAAAAATCAAAATAATACATCACTTCTATAATATTATAATAGAATCATATTTAAAAAAAATCATATGCAATATTTTATATAATTATTCTAATGAAATTAAATCTAATATAACAATAAAATATATTAATAAATTTAAATATATATATTATAAAACACAAAATTACTATAATACTCATAGTTATTATAATAATCTTAATATAGAGGAAATCGCTATGACTAATCTTTATATAATATATCGAATACAAAATAAGACTAATATTTATATATTAATGAAATATCTAACAAGTAATAATATCAATTAAAGATAAAGCTAAGAATCTACTTGTTCAACAACTATACATTCAGTTGTTAATATCATAGATGCTATTGAAGCAGCATTCTGTAAAGCAGAGCGTGTAACTTTTGCAGGATCAATAATTCCAGATTCATACATATCTAATAGAATACCTTGATTAGCATTATAACCTATAGCAAAATCACTATGTCTAACTTTTTCAACTATTACAGAACCATTCTCTCCAGCATTTTCTACAATTCTATGTAAAGGAGCAACTAAGGCTTTTTGTACGATTGTAGCTCCTAATAACTCTTCATTTATTAAATTATTTTTAGCCCATACAGATAAATCTTCCGCAAGGTGAACTAAAGTTGAACCTCCTCCAGGTACAATGCCTTCTTCTATTGCTGCTCTAGTAGCATTAATAGCATCTTCTAAACGTAATTTCTTATCTTTCATTTCTGTTTCAGTAGCAGCACCAACTTTAATTACTGCAACTCCACCTACTAACTTAGATAATCTTTCCTGTAATTTTTCTTTTTCATAACTATTATTACTTACTTCAAATTGACGTCTAATCTGATCACATCTATCTTTAATATAAAATGCATTAGTATTTGCAATAATCGTAGTTGAATCTTTTGTAATGCAAATTCTTTTAGCAGAACCTAATTGATCAATAGATAAATTATCTAAACTCAAACCCAATTGCTCAGTAATTAGTTGACCTGATGTTAAAATAGCAATATCTTCTAATAAAGATTTCCTTCTATCTCCAAAACCTGGTGCTCTTACAGCAACTACATTAATAACACCTCTTAATTTATTAATTACAATTGTAGCTAAAGCTTCTTTCTCAATATCTTCTGCAATAATTAATAGAGGCTTACCAGTTTTAGATACCTGCTCTAAAATTGGAACTAACTCTTGTTGAATTAATGTAATTTTTTTATCTGTCAATAAAATATATGGATTATCATAAATAACTTCCATTCTAGATGAATCTGTTATAAAGTAAGGTGAAATATAACCTTTTTCAAATTTCATACCTTCTTTTATTTCTAATTGAGTAGCTGTAGATTGACCTTCTTCTAAAGTAATAACACCTTCTTTACCAACTTTTTCTATAGCATTTGCAATCATTTCCCCAATATCAGAATCATTACCAGCTGAAATAGATGCTACTTGAGTAATATTACTAATATCACTAACAGGAGAAGAATACTCTGCTATCTTAGATACAATAAATTTAACAGCTTTATCAATACCTTTTTTTAATACCATAGGATTAGCACCAGCAGCAACATTACGCAAACCTTGTTTAACAATGGCATGTGCCAAAACAGTAGCTGTTGTAGTGCCATCCCCAGCAACATCATTTGTCTTAGATGCAGCTTGTCTAATCAAAGCAACACCGGTATTTTGAATAAAATCTTGTAATTCAATTTCTTTAGCAATTGTTACTCCATCATTTACAATTTGAGGAGATCCAAATTTTGTTTCTAAAACAACATTACGTCCTTTTGGACCCAAAGTAACTGATACAGCCTCTGAAAGAATATCCATGCCTTTTTCTAATGCTTTACGAGCATTATCTTGATAGAGTATCTTCTTACTCATATGTAAAAAATTCCTTTAAAATAAAAGTTTATTAAATGTAATATAAAAAGTATAAATCTATAAATTAAAATATATATAATTTCATCAATAAATAAAATAAAGTAAAAAGATATTTTTTTATAATCTTAAAATGCTATAATTGTTTCCAACAAGGGCTTGTAGCTCAGTGGATTAGAGCACGTGGCTACGAACCACGGTGTCGGGGGTTCGAATCCCTCCTTGCCCGATACAAATTTAATATTAATATTATTAATACAATAAATAGGATAAAAAGCTATGCAACCGCTAAGAGGAACTAAAGATATTTTGCCTAATGAAATTATACTTTGGCAATATATAGAAGCTACTGCTTCAAGAATATTAAGTTTAGCTAATTATCATGAAATTCGTACTCCTGTACTAGAATCTACTGCTTTATTCAAAAGAAGTATAGGTAATGGAACAGATATAGTCAATAAAGAAATGTATAGCTTTAATGATCAAGGATCTAGAGAAATTACACTAAGACCTGAAGGAACAGCAAGTATTGCAAGATCATTTATAAGCAATAAATTGCATAATGATAATACCATTAAAAGACTATGGTACCTAGGACCAATGTTTAGGTATGAAAGACCACAAAGTGGTAGACAAAGACAATTCCATCAATTAGGAATAGAATGCATTGGTAGCTTAAACCCAATGGCAGATGTAGAAGTAATTCGTATTGCTAATAATCTTTTAACTGAATTGCAATGTTTAGATTATCGAATTGAAATTAATTCAATTGGCACATTACAAGAAAGAACATATTATAAAGAGGCTTTAGTTGAATATTTAAAACCATATAAAACAGATTTAGATGATGATTCACAAAAGAAATTTGAAACAAATCCATTAAAAATATTAGATAGCAAAAATATAAAAACGCAAAAAATTTTAGATAAAGGACCTTGTTTAAAAGATTTTTTACAAAAATCATCAAAAGAACATTTTCAATTAGTATGCGAATATCTTAATCAATTAAATATAAAATATATAATTAATAATAAACTTGTAAGAGGATTAGATTATTATAACTATACTGCTTTTGAAATAAAAACTAATTTATTAGGCAGTCAAGATACAATTTGTGGTGGTGGTCGCTATGATTCACTTATTAAACAATTAGGTGGACCAGATACTCCTTCAGTTGGATGGGCAATCGGTATAGAAAGACTTTTATTAATAGTACATAATAAACTACCTATTCAACAAATAAAACCTCTAGTATATATAGCAACTCAAGGAAATAAAGCTCAAGCAGAAATTTTAAAAATTATACCTATACTTGAAAAACACAATATCAAATGTGAATTAGGTTTACAAAATAATGGATTTCAAAAGCAATTAAAAAAAGCAAATAAATCAGGAGCACAAATATGCATTATATTAGGAGATTATGAAATTCAAAATCAATTTATAACTTTAAAATATTTAAATAATGGTAAACAAGAAACATTTAATAAATCACAAATATCTATATTAATAAATAAAATAGAATCGATAAAATAAATATAATATAACACAGTAAAATAACTTGACAAAATGGTACTAAAAATTGTTATAATTATCGCATTGGGGTGTAGCCAAGCGGTAAGGCAGCGGACTTTGACTCCGCCATTCGCAGGTTCGAATCCTCCCACCCCAGCTAAACACAATATATTTAAAATTAAGAGTAGATAAATTAAATAATTAAAAATAAACAATTATATTAATTTATTTGATCTAATAATTTATAAACCATAATAATAATCTTATCATTACATAAATAATGGCAACTATTCAATTTATTAAAGGAATTAATGAAAATGTAGTTCCTGATGTAAAATTAACAAGGTCAAGAGATGGCAGCACAGGCACAGCAACTTTTAGATTTAGTGATCCAGATATACTTAAATCTGAGATGCAAGAAAAAGGCGATATAACAGGTATGTATTTAAATGATGAAGAAGGTTATATGGTTACTAAAGAAGTAAATGCAAAATTCATTAATGGTAAACCACAGGCTATTGAATCAATTTATATAATAAAAAGCCCTGAAGACTGGGATAGATTTATGAGATTTATGGAAAGATATGCTGATGATAATGAATTATCATTTACTAAAGCAAAATAAATTATATATGTAAATATTCAGACAAGCTTATTAATAATAGTACATTAAATTTTTTAAACACAAAAAATATTTTCAAAAATACAAATGAAATTTTCTTGGAAATGGTTGAATACAATAATAGATTTAAAAGCAATACCCTTAGATGAGATAATTAATAAATTAACACTAGCAGGATTCGAAATTGAATATATTGATAATAAATTAGATCTAAATGATAAAACTTTAAATATTAATATCACAGCAAACCGAGGTGATGCATCAAGTATTATTGGATTAGCAAGAGAATTAAGCACTATTTTTAATCTTAAAATATCATATGAATTATCAAAAATAGAGAATACTATAAATAAAGATTATATAATTAATAAGAGTATAAAATACGAAACAAATAAATTACTATATAATTCACTATTAGATATTCAATTTAGTATAATTAATGAAATAGCAATAAGAGAATCACCAGAATGGCTGAAAAACTATCTTAAAGGATCTGATATAAATCCTACTAATACATTTTCAGATATAGCAGAATATATAAAAATAAAATGGGGACAAGATATTGAAATTTTTGATTTACAAAAAATAGATAATAATATACCAAATATTAACTTTATAAAAGTAGAAAAAACATTACATGAAAATAAATATCTTGAAACATTAACATACAATAATAAAATAATATCCATACTTGGCATTGAATCTAATCCCAAGATACAATGTGGTATAAATACTTCTAGTATTATAATATTGGGCCATATATGTAAACCTAAATATATTGAACAAATTATTAATATATTAAATAAAAAAACAGAAAAATCTCAAAAACATCTTAAAAATATATCTAGAAATGATTTTATATATGCATATATAGAAACAATTGAAATAATTCAAAATTTAGCAAAAAATACTAATATAGATATTCAACATTCTTATAGATGGCATGCATTTCAAAGTAATATAAATTCCATAAAATTGAATAAAACAACAATTAATAATATATTAGGACCATCAAAAATCAATAATAAATATCTTACTGAAACACAAATAATAAAAATTCTTGAACAATTGAAATTTCAACCTAAATATCAAGACAATATTTTCTCTATTATAGTTCCAGAATATAGAAGTTCAGATATACAACGTCCAATAGATGTAATTGAAGAAATTGGCAAGATATATGGCTTCGAAAATTTTTTAGATACACTACCAAATTACAGTATTATTGGTAAAACTTCATCTGAAAATATTTTTATAAAAAAAATTCGCTTTATTCTAAGAAATTTAGGTCTACATGAAGTAATGCATTACTCGATGGAAAATATACCAAATAAAACTTCAAATATAAAATTATATAATCATTTACTAGAAGATCAAAAAGAACTAAGAAGTAATTTAATTAATCATTTACTTAATACAATAGAATACAATAAGAAGAAAAAAAATATACCCATTGAATGTTTTGAGATAGGAAGAGTATTTCAAAATCAAAATAATTTATCGTTACTAAATAAGACTAAATATATAGAAAATATTCATATTGCAGGTATAATGGGTAATAATGAATTTTCTAAAATAGTATGGTCAGAAAAATCAAGAGAATTAAGTTGGTTTCAAGCAAAAGGATTATTGGAAAATTTATTTGAAAATTTACATGCAAATATTAAGTGGAAACAAGCAGATAATAATCAATTATTTAAAATAAATAATAATTGGAATAAAATTTGTCATCCTTATCGCTGTGCAATAATACAAAATCAAAAAACTGAAGAAAAATTAGGTATATTTAGCGAACTAAATATTAAATATGCAAAAGAGTTAAATAAAAATTATCATATTTATATATTTGAAATTAATCTTGAAAAATTAATCCAAACAATAACCCCTAAAAATCATTTATCTTATAGATGGAAACCTTATTCACATTATCCTAGTGTTATCAGGGATATATCATTAATATTATATCAAGATGAACAAGCAACATTAATTCAAAAACTAATATTCTCTCAAAGCAATTCATTGGCTAAATCAGTAGAAATATTTCAAGAATATAATATTTCAGATAATCTTAATAAATATAGAAGTGTAAGTTTCAGAATAACTTATAGATCAAGCACTAGAACACTAAATGATAATGATATTAAAAAGATAGATCATGATATTCATAATTTGTTAGATAAACTAGATCAAAATAAGCGAAAAATTATTGTAGAGTAAGTCATAAGCCGGATTCTGTTCTTATATTTGCAAAGACAAAATCTTAACAAAAAGGGTAGTTATTAATCTTAAGTTCAAAAATCATTTAAACTTCTTGCAGTCTTAATAAATCAAAGTAAAAGATTATAAAAATAGAATATTATAATATAATAAGATTACTTTACTCTCGATATGGGGTTTACCTAGCTAATATCTTTATAATATTACTGGTATGCTTTTAACACACCTTTGCACCCTTACCTAAAATTAGGCGGTTTATTTCTGTGGCACTTTCCTCATAGTTACCTACACTATTTTTATATAGCTATATTTTTCTAAATAGAGACCGGACTTTCCTCAAATTTATAATAAAATTTGCAACTACCTATGCTTACTCTACATCTATAAAATATTATCTTAATATACTATATATTATCAATATAATATAATAATGAATAACTTATATGAGAACAAATCAAAGCTTTACCGAAATTAATTTTGCCTCTATGCTTGATGCATATAAATATAATATACATCCTGGAGATATTGTGGCAGGAACTATTTTTAATAAAGAACAACAAGGATTTTTAGTAGATATAGGAGCTAACATTGCTGGCTACTTACCGATTGAAGAAGTTTCAATAATAAATTATCATTCTCATAATAATATAAATTATATAAATAATGAAACTAGAGAGTTTTTTATTCTTGCATATAACAAAAATTCACAACAATTAATTTTATCTATCAAAAGACTAGAATATATTCGAGCATGGAAAAGAATTAAACAAATAGAATCTGAAGACATAATTTTAAACTTAAAAATAAGTACTTCTAATAAAGGAGGAATTATTGCTTTATTAGAAGGATTACAAGGCTTTATTCCAAATTCTCACTTAGGCACAATTACACAAAAAATACTAATAGAGCATAACAAAATAAAATGCAAATTATTATTAGCTGATGAAAAAAATAATAAATTAATTTTAAGTCATAAAAAAGCCATTTTATCGATTGCTGCAAATAAATTAAAAATAGGAGATACTGTAATTGGAAAAATTATCAAAATTGAAACTTTTGGA
Organism: Opuntiella californica; assembly: GCA_032270645.1. NCBI lineage: Eukaryota > Rhodophyta > Florideophyceae > Gigartinales > Opuntiella > Opuntiella californica. The sequence continues at coordinate 137,127 of JAUZSR010000003.1, read as the reverse complement.
GTATTTATTCAAATTTATGGAATTACTGGATTACTACATATATCTGAAATGGGACATAAAAAAATCAAAAATATAAACCAAATATTTCATATAGGTGACAAGATACAAGTAAAAATATCTCATATTGATATGCAACAGGGAAGACTATCTGTATCAAGGCGTAATATTAAATAAATTAACCTCCACCAACAATTGTAATAATCTCTAACTTATCTTTATTGTTAAATAAAATATTATCAAATTTATGGTGAGGTATTATCTCATTATTATATTCAACTACAATAGTATTTATCTCAAAATCTAAATATATCAATAAACTTTTTAAAGACATTAATTTAGAACAATTAAAAGGATCACCATTAATAAAAATTGTATGATATATAAGATTCATAAGTTATGATATAGATATAAAAACAAAAAAATGCTATAATAATGTATGTATTAAATGGCGGGTGTAGCCAAGTGGTTAAGGCAATGGATTGTGGTTCCATCATTCGCGGGTTCGATTCCCGTCATTCGCCCTTAAAAAAATCAACGTTATTACTATTAATAAATTGTGCCAATTCTGTGCGATTTCTTGTAGAAGTTTTATTTAATAATTTACTAACATATTTCTCTACACTCCTTATACTAACATGCAATAATTGAGCAATTTCTTTATTTCTAAAACCCTTTATAACTAACTCTAAAATTGCCTTTTCACGATTAGTTAAATTATCTATATGTTTTGGTAAAGTTAATAAAATATCATGTTTCTTTACAGTTATATTTTTTTGTGATAAAGCCTTATTTTTTAATAAATTATTTATAATAGAAACTAGTTCATTAGGATCAAAAGGTTTAGTTAGATAAGCATTACAACCTACATCATAACCTTTAATTCTATCATTAGTCATGCCTTTAGCTGTTAAAAAAATAATAGGTATATCATATAATGCATTATTAGAACGCAAAATATCTATAAAATTATAGCCATCTGTATTGGGCATCATTATATCTGAAATAATTAAATCAGGTTTTTGAATTACTATTTCAGATAATGCAGCATTTACATTATCAACAATAAATACAAGAAAGTTTTGAGAAATTAAATAACAAGAAATAGAATTCAATAAAGAGATATCATCATCTACGAGTAAAATTCGCTTTTTCATATTAATATATAATGATAAAATAAAAAAATTTATATAAACCCATTTTTTATATTAATTATGAAATGGATTAATCATTTTTTCAATTCTCGTATACCTTTTTATATCTATAATTTAAAAAAAGGTGATTCTATAATTTATAGCAAAAATATAAATAATGATAAATCAATTATTATATTACATGGCATAGCATATCTTTCAAAAATTTTTACTAATCAAGAAATTATGACACTCGCTATTTTAGAACAAGATAATATTATACGTAATCAAGTAAAAGAACAAAATTGCTATTATAAAATTATAGCTATTACAGAAACATTTTTAATAAGCTTTACCTGGAAAGATTTAATATATAATAGGCTAAAGATAAATAATAATTTTTTGATACAATTTATTAATTCATATGAATTAACAATAAAGAAATATGAAATAATGAATCAAATACTTACACATAAATATGTAAAACATCGAGTTATTCAATTAATTTTAAGACTATCTAAAGATTTTGGAAAAATTAAAAAAAATTACATAATAATACCTTTTCATCTTTCACAAATTACTATTGCGATAATCACAGGTACCAATAGAAGTACTATAAATAAAATATTAAATGAACTATGCAAGACTAATATAATATCATATTCATATCAAAAACATATTGTAATTAAAGACCCATTTGTATTGAACTACTATAATAAAATAAAAAATCAACTAGTATAAACTTTAGAAATGATATAATATTATTAATATACAAATCAGCTTAGTCGTCTAAATGCAAGATAATTTAATAATATAGAATTTATAATAATGGGAAAAGTATATGATTGGTTTGAAGAAAGATTAGAGATTCAAGCAATAGCAGATGATATAACTAGCAAATATGTACCACCTCATGTAAATATTTTTTACTGTATAGGAGGAATAGTATTTACATCATTTTTAATTCAAGTAGCTAGTGGCTTTGCAATGACATTCTACTATAGACCAACTGTTGCTGAAGCATTTTCGTCTGTAGAATATATTATGACAGATGTTAATTTTGGCTGGTTAATAAGATCTATTCATAGATGGTCAGCGAGTATGATGGTATTAATGCTAATACTTCATATTTTTAGAGTTTACTTAACTGGTGGCTTTAAAAAACCAAGAGAATTAACTTGGGTTACAGGGGTTATTTTAGGTGTATTAACAGTATCATTTGGTGTTACAGGATACTCATTACCATGGGATCAAATTGGCTACTGGGCAGTTAAAATTGTAACTGGGGTTCCAGAGGCTATCCCTATAATCGGAGGGAGTGTAGTTGAATTATTAAGAGGTAGTGTAAGCGTTGGACAAAGTACATTAACAAGATTTTATAGTTTACATACATTTGTATTACCATTGTTAACAGCTGTATTTATGCTAATGCATTTTCTGATGATACGTAAACAAGGAATCTCAGGACCATTATAAAATACTATTTTTGTGAATAAACCCTAAAAAAAGGAAGTTTAATATGTCTATAATAAAAAAACCAGATTTAACTGATCCTAAACTAAGAGCAAAACTTGCAAAAGGTATGGGACATCATTACTATGGTGAACCAGCATGGCCTAACGACTTACTTTATATGTTTCCAGTAGTAATACTTGGAACTATTGCGTGTGATGTAGGATTATCTATACTAGAACCCTCTGTAATAGGAGAACCAGCAAATCCATTTGCTACACCATTAGAAATTTTACCTGAATGGTATTTCTTTCCCACTTTTAATCTATTAAGAGTTATTCCAAATAAATTGATTGGAGTATTATCAATGGCATCAGTACCATTAGGATTAATTACTGTCCCATTTATTGAAAATATAAATAAATTCCAAAATCCTTTTCGTAGACCAATTGCAACAACTATATTTCTAATAGGTACAATGATAACAGTATGGTTAGGAATAGGAGCAACAATGCCCCTTTCTAAAGCTATTACTTTAGGTATCTTTTAAGATTTAAAGCAATGCAAGAATTAAATTATTAGTAACTTGCATTGTTTATTTAATTGAAACTTTTGCACCAGCCTCTTCTAACTTACCTTTCATTTCTTCAGCATCTTCTTTAGATGTGCCATCTTTTAAAGATTTAGGAGCTGATTCTACTAAATCTTTAGCTTCTTTTAAGCCTAAACCCGTTAATGAACGCACAACTTTTAAAATAGCAATCTTTTTAGGCGCAGGTACATCTTCTAAGATTAAGTTAAATTCAGTCTTTTCTTCCACTTCACTAGCTCCAGCTGCTGCACCATTAGCAGAAATTGCTATCATGCCAGAATTTGGAGCGGAAGAAGCATCTACATCAAAAGTATCTTCTATACTTTTAACTAACTCTGCAGCTTCTAAAAGAGTTAGAGACTTTAATTCTTCTACAATATTTTCAATTTTATTCATAGTATATAAAATAATAAATATAAAAAATGACTAATAAATACGATAAGCAATATATAAAAATTTTAACAAAAAAATAACAAATTAAGATATACTTTCCTTTAACAAATTCATATCAATTGGAATAGATGGTCCCATTGTACTAGATAAATATATAAATTTCCAGTATTTACCTTTAGCACCAGATGGACGATTTTTATCAATAGACTCATATAAGGACATTAAATTCAAGTGTAAATCAAGAGAAGAAAAAGTTAATTTTCCAAAAGGCACATGAACAATACCTGAACGATCAACACGATATTCTAATTTACCAGATTTAAATTGATTAATTGCATTATATAAATCTAAAGTTACAGTTCCAGCTTTAGGAGAAGGCATTAAACCTCTTGGTCCTAATATTCTTCCAAGTTTAGCAATTAAAGGCATAACGTCTGGTGTTGCAATTAATTTATCAAAATCTAAACGTCCTTGAATAATTTCTTCAATTAAATCTTCAGAACCAACAATATCAGCATTTGCAGAAATAGCTTCAGTTATTTTTTCACCCTTAGATACCACAGCAACTCTTATAATTTTACCAGTACCTTTTGGAAGTATAACTGTAGATCTTAATTGTTGATCAGCATATTTAGGATCTAAACCTAACACAATATGAGCCTCTATCGTTTCAGTAAATTTTACATTAGATAAGGTTTTTAATAATTCAATAGCATCAATAGGATGATAAAATTTGCCATTTTCAATTTTATTTACAAGTTGTTGAAAACGACGCGAATGTTTACGCATATAACATAATCTCCTTACAATTAAGCATTAATTTGAATCCCCATACTTTTTGCTGTACCACTAATAATATAAATTGCCTTTTCTATATTATTGGTATTTAAATCCTGTAATTTAATTTCGGCAATTTCCTTCAATTGTTGCTTAGAAATATAACCGACAATACTTGAATTAGGTTGTCCTGAACCTTTTGCAATACCTGCTGCTTTAGCTAAAAGAATTGATGCTGGAGGCGTCTTTAAAATAAATGAAAAACTACGATCTTCATAAATTGAAATTTCTACAGGAATAACTAAACCTTCTTTATCTATAGTTCTAGCGTTATACTCCTTGCAAAACATTATAATATTTGCACCATGTTGACCTAAAGCAGGACCTACTGGAGGAGCAGGAGTTGCTTTACCTGCTGTTAAAGCCAATTTAACTAATCCAATAATTTTTTTAGCCATAAAATTTAAATCATAAAAAAACTATAAATAATCTAATATTAAACATTAAATAAAATAATAATAGCAAAGAAATATATATCTACAACTTATTATATTAATAATATAATATTTTTCAAATACTCTTAATAATATCCATAATTATAAAAAGATTCATACATATCATATAAATAATTAAATATTAAATTATACACGCCTTGAAGGACTTGAACCCTCGACATCAGGTTTTGGAAACCTACGTTCTACCAACTGAACTAAAGGCGCATACAAATATTATAATAACTATGAATCAAAAATTTCAAAGAAAATTTATTAGAAATTTATAAGATGTTAGAATAAGAATATCATAATGCTTAATCCAATATTAGATAGTATTATACTATCTCATGAAGAATATAAAATATATGCACGGCAAACAATATTAAATAACATAGGAAGTAATGGTCAAAAAAGATTAAAAAAAGCAAAAATTTTATTTATTGGAGCTGGAGGACTAGGATGTCCTGCTATATTATATTTAGCAGCATCTGGAATAGGATGTTTAGGAATTATTGATCAAGATATAGTTTCTATATCTAATTTACATAGACAAATTTTATACAAACAAGAAAATATAAATGAACTAAAAACTTTATCTGTAAAAAAAGCTATAAAAAAAATTAATCCATATTGTCAAATAAATATATATTCCGAAAAATTTACAACAAACAATGCACATCAATTAATTAAAACATATGATCTTATTTTAGATACAAGTGACAATTTCTCTACAAGATATTTAATCGATTATATATGTAATAAATTACATAAAATACATATATATGGAGGAGTAGAAAGATTTGAAGGACAGATTAGTGTTTTTAATTATAAAAATGGTCCTAAATATTCAGATCTATATCCAAGATATTTAAAACTATATGAAAACAATTGTAATAATATTGGAATACTAGGTATATTGCCTGGGATAGTAGGTATCTTACAGGCAACAGAAGCTATTAAAATAATTCTTGGTATTGGTAAAATTTTAAGTGGATCTTTATTAGTATACAATGCATTAAATATGTCATTTAAGAAAATAAAAATTAACTCTATAAAAATAAAAGAAAAGATAAATTATAATAATGAAATACAAACATTAGATCAAAATAATATTATTAATATAACTGATCTTAATTTTAAAATAAAAAATAATGAAAAAATATCAATAATAGATGTAAGACAAAAAATAGAATTTCAAATAAATCATATAAAAAATTCTATTAATATTCCTTTACCACATATTGAAATGAAACGAAATCAAGATTTAATTTGTAAGTTAATGAATAAAACAACAATTGTAATTTACTGTAGCCATAATTCTAGATCAATTATAGCATCTAGAATATTAGACAGACATAAGATAAAACACTATAGATTAATAAATGGATTAAATATATCAAAATAGCTAAAATTACTTAAATAAAATATTTTATTAAAATAATTTAATATAAAAAAAGATAATCACTACCATATTAATTAAAGATTATATATAATCATAAAAAAATATAATATAAATATATACAATGTCTAAAAAAATCAAAGTTATTGTTAAAGAAAAAGGCAATATAATTGGAGAAAAAGGAAGTATCATAAATGTTAGTTATGGATATGCTTTTAACTATTTAATACCTAAAAATATAGCTGAATTAGCAACAAAAGGTAAATTAAAACACGCAAAAATGTTTGAGAATATTAAAAGTGAAAAATTAGAAGAATCTAAAAAACAAGCAAATATTATTATTTTAAATTTAGCGAAAATTTCAAAAATTCTTATTAAGAAAAAAAGTAGCGATAAACAAATTTTTGGTAAAGTTAATGAAAAAGAAATCTTAAATAAAATATTAGATCAAACAGGTCATAAATTAGATAAAAAACAAATTAATATACCAGAAATTAAACAAGCCGGCATTTATACAATAACAATTCATATATTAAATGCAATTAATACTAATTTAAAATTACAAATATTATCAGAAGAAATTAATAGTAACTTATAATTTTATACAATCAAACAAATATAAAGCAAGCAATAAAGTATAAATAGTAAAGAAACTAATAGTAATATTAAAGAATTCATTATATTTAATTGTTCGAATAAATAAAATAATATATTTTATATAATTTAAGAAAAATAAATCTTTTTAATTACTTAAAAGTAATAATGAATAATTTATATAATGATTTAATTCAACCTCAAAATTACCTAGCTGAAGAAATTTTATTGGGTTATATTATTAATAATCCAAATTCCTTTAATTATATTCTCCAAAATATAAATATAGAATATTTTTTCCTTGAATCACATAAAATTATTTATAGGCATTTAAATAAAATTTATTATAAAAGTAAAATAAATATTTTTAATTTAATTTCTTCTTTAGAAGATCAAGATAATTTATCTGAAATAGGAAATTTAATAAAACTTATTGAAATAAGTAAACAAGGACAATTATTTAACTTATCAATTAATAAACAATTTTATATCACAGAATTATTAAATATAATTTATGAAAGTTATACAAAGAGACTTATCATTCAATATGCTTATAATATAATTACATTATCATATAATGATAAAGTATCTAGCCAACAAATACATGCAAAAGCATCACAGTACTTAAATTATATTAATACAAAAGTAAATAATAAAAATCTTGGCAACTTACAAATTTCAATAGGCAATTTAATTACAAACCTTCAAAATAAAAATACTAGATCTAAAAGGTTAAGTAAAGAAATATTATCAGGATTTACAAATTTAGATATTTTAACTAATGGACTACCAAGTGGAGATTTAATTATTATAGCTGGTCGTCCATCAATGGGTAAAACATCATTAGCAATTAATATAGCTTATCATATATTACAAGATCAATATAATAAACTATGTATTTTCAGTTTAGAAATGACTAAAATACAGATTTTACATAAGCTTATCTCAATTGGCTCAACAATTCCTATTAAGCATATTCTTACTGGTAAAATAAATATAAATCAATGGTTGAAAATACAATATATTTGTAAACAATTAATAGAATCAGAAATTTATATAAATGATACGGCCAATATAGCAATTGAAGATATTAATTATATATTAGATCTAATAATAATTAATAACAAACGTAAAATTATAGTTATTATTGACTACTTACAGTTAATTCAAGCACGATATTTAAAATCTGATAATAGAGTTCAAGAATTAAGTTATATAACTAGACAATTGAAAATTCTAGCACAAAATTTAAATATACCAATAATAGTATTATCTCAATTAAATAGACGTATTGAAGCTAGAATTAATAAAAAACCACTATTATCTGACCTCAAAGAAAGTGGATGCCTACAATATGATTTATTTCTAAATATTAACAAAGTAAATTCTATAGAAATTCAAAATATTTTATATTACTCTCAAAATGTATCTACATATCTATTATACACATGGCAATCAAATGAAATTAAATATATTTTAAAATCTAATGACAATCATATGGATATGATTAAAATATTTATAGAACAAATATTTTATTATACAATACATTATAAAAAGATAATATTAATAACTGATAATCATCCTTTATTAAATATAAATTTTTGGTCCAAACAATCTGAATTAAAAGAATATAATTGTATAATTAGATCAAAAATATACTATAGAGAAATAAATATATTAGCAAAAAATACAAATATCTCACTTTCATTATTTAACCATAATTTAGTTTATGACATAGAAAAAAACAAATTTTCAAATTTTTTTTATAACTCTTTCCTTGTTCATAATTCAATAGAACAGGATGCAGATGTAGTTATAATGTTATATTCCGCAGACTTAGAAGAAGAACGACAAAATTTATTCAATGAAAAAATAATTGATATAAGTATATCTAAAAATAGAAATGGATCTGTTGGTAACTTCCAACTGTTATTTAACTTGCCAAACAGTATATTTAAAGATACAAAAAGCAAATAGTTGTAATATAATAAACATTTTGCTAAAATTAGTTCATAGCCGGGATAGCTCAGTTGGTAGAGCAGTGGACTGAAAATCCTCGTGTCACCAGTTCAAATCTGGTTCCTGGCAATTTAATAGAATAAAATATTATCTAACATGAGATAGACAATATTTTATGTTATAAATATATTAAATTTTATGATGACAATAATTCCAACTTCTCTCCTAAAAGAACAGTAACATTCCCATCATCAGTAACATCAACAACAGCACTATCACCTGCTTTAATCTTACCAGATAATACCTCTTCAGCTAAACTATCTTCTAAAAGTCTCATTACTGCGCGACGTAATGGACGAGCACCATAACTAGGATTATAACCTTCATCAACTAGACGATTTTTAAATCTTTCAGTTACGTCTAATTCTATATCTTGCTGCTTAATACGTTCAAAAACCTCTTTTAACATAATATCTGCGATTTCTCTCACTTCATCTTTTGTTAATTGTTTAAAAACTATAATTTCATCTAATCTATTTAAAAACTCAGGACGAAAATATTGTTTTAACTCTTCATTAACTAATGATTTAATACGATTATATTGAGATTCTGTTTGTGATTCTCCTAATTCAAAACCTAAACTACCACCACCTTTTTCAATAACTTTAGAACCAATATTAGAAGTCATAATTAATAATGTATTCTTAAAATCAATTGTTCTTCCTTTAGCATCAGTTAATCTTCCATCTTCTAAAATTTGCAATAAAAGATTAAAAATATCAGGATGAGCTTTTTCAATTTCATCAAATAAAATAACTGTATATGGTCGTTTTCTTACAGCTTCTGTCAAATATCCACCTTCACTATAACCTACATAGCCAGGTGGTGAACCTATTAATTTTGAGACAGTATGTCTTTCCATATACTCTGACATATCTAATCGAACCATAGCTTCATGGGCTCCAAAAAAATATGATGCTAAAGCTTTAGTTAGCTCTGTTTTACCAACACCTGTAGGTCCAGAGAAAATAAAACTAGCAATAGGTCTATTAGGATTCTTTAGACCAACTCTAGCTCTTCTAATCGCCCGAGATACAGCAATTACAGCTTCATCTTGACCAATAATACGACCATGAAGAGTTTCTTCCATGTGCATTAATTTCTCAGACTCACTTTTCGTCAATTTAGTAACAGGAATACCTGTCCAAAACGCAACAATTTCAGCAATATCTTCTTCTGTAACAACAGGATCCTCTATTTGTAAATCTGGTTCACTTTTTTTACTTTGTGCGATAGCTGCAATTTGTGCTTTAATTTCCATTTCACGCGTTCTATACTGTTCTGCCTTTTCATATTTTTGTGCTCTTATTGCCTCATCCTTTGTTTTTAAAACAGATCTTAATTCTTTATCTAATTCTCTGGCAGCAGGGGGTAATTGAGAATTTAACAATCTAACTCTTGACCCTGCTTCATCAATTAAATCAATTGCTTTATCTGGTAAAAATCTATCTGAGATATATTGATGTGCATATTTTGCTGCAGCTGCTAAGGCACCATCTGACATTTTTAATTGATGATGCTTCTCATAACGATCTCGCAAGCCAAATAAAATTTCAATTGTCTCTTCAACACTTGGTTCACCAACTAAAACTGGCTGAAAACGTCTTTCTAAAGCAGCATCTTTTTCTATATGCTTTCTATACTCTTCTAAAGTAGTAGCACCAATACATTGTAATTCACCTCTAGCTAATGCTGGTTTTAATAAATTAGCTGCATCAATTGCACCTTCTGCAGCACCTGCTCCTATTAAAGTATGAACTTCATCTATTACTAAAACAACATTATCGGCTGATTTAATTTCGTCCATAATTCTTTTCAATCGCTCTTCAAATTCTCCTCTATATTTAGTACCAGCAACTAAAAGACCAACATCTAATGTAACAACTAATTTATCCTCTAAAATAGCAGGAATATCTCTATTAGCAATCCTTTGAGCTAATCCTTCTGCAATAGCAGTTTTACCAACACCTGGTTCACCAATTAGAACAGGATTATTTTTAGTTCTTCTACCTAAAATTTGGATTACTCGTTCAATTTCTTTTTGTCTACCAACAACAGGATCTAATACACCTTCTACAGCAAGTTCAGTTAAATTAGAACCAAATTCTTCTAATGTAGGAGTTTTACTTCTTGTTTGCATATTACTATTGCCATTAGCATTAGCCTCTGCATTATCACCCAGCATTTGAATAACTTCAGTTCTAATGGAAGAAACATTAACAGCTAAATTTTCCAATACACGTGCAGCAACACCTTCACCTTCACGTACTAAACCCATTAATAAATGTTCAGTACCGATATAATTATGACCCAATTGTCTAGCTTCTTCTAATGATAGCTCTAAAACTCTTTTAGCTCTAGGAGTAAATGGAATTTCAACTGCAACAAAACCTGAACCACGACCAATTATTTTTTCTACCTCTATACGTGCATCTTTTAAATTCACATTCATAGACTTTAAAACCTGTGCAGCAATACCAGTACCTTCTCCAATTAAACCTAAAAGAATTTGCTCAGTACCTACAAAATTATGGCCTAAGCGTCTAGCTTCTTCCTGAGCTAACATAATCACTTTAATTGCTTTTTCAGTAAAACGCTCAAACATAAATAAGAACTAGCTCAATATTTTATTACCTTTGATACTAAATAATAATAACACAATCAATCTTATAAATTAAACTAAAATATAAAATAACGTCGTTGTATATTTTAACTAAAAGATTTATTATTAATAAGGCTATATGCTGATAAGGACATATTCTAAACTTGATGCAAAGAATATTACAATCTCTTATTTAAAATTTGAAAACCACACCATAAATATATACTAAAATCAGGACTACTTAATGTGTTTACTTCAAGAGTTAAATAAATATATGAATTAAATTTGAAATATATTATATAAATAAATAAACATAGTCTCTAAAAATTATATAGAAATATATAAAGAAATGATATCTATATATTGAAGAATTAATTTAGAATGAATAATTAAAAATAAATTAGACTGTTTATATAAATAAAAAATTGAAAGATTTACATAAGATAATTTATTTAGATAATATAATATATACATATTAAATTATATTGACAAAAATATATATTAATTCAAAATTAAATATAAAATAATTTATAATTGACTAATATTATAAAGATTAAATAAAACAATAAAAAAACTAATAAAAATATAATTATTTATGAATTTTCAAATAAATAGAAGTTCCTCTATAATATATAATATAGAGGAAAAATTCAAAAAAAAAGATCTACCAAATATAGAAGTTGGAGATAGTGTAAAAATAGGACTTTTAATACAGGAAGGAAATAAAGAGAGAGTACAAATTTCAGAAGGAGTAGTAATTTCTAAAAATAATGCTAATTTAAATACAACAATAACAATTAGAAAAGTATTACAAAATATAGGTGTTGAAAAAGTATATCTAATTCATTCACCAAGAATAACAAATATAAAAATTACTAGAAAATCAAAAATTAGAAAAGCAAAACTATATTATTTAAGAAATAGATCAGGTAAAGCAACAAGATTAAAGCAAAAATTTATCTAGCAATAAACAAATATAACTTTTCGGATACATAACTCAGTTGGTTAGAGTATTACGTTGACATCGTAAAAGTCACTGGTTCAAATCCAGTTGTATCCACATAATTATTGATTTTTTTTAATTATTTTGATAGTATTATTTGATAAGTAATAGGGTCGGTGCCCGAGTGGTTAATGGGGGCGGACTGTAAATCCGCTGGCTTAGCCTACGTTGGTTCAAATCCAACCCGGCCCATTATATTAAAAGCCCTTATAGCTTAGTGGTAGAGCATCTTCTTGGTAAGAAGAAGGTCATGGGTTCAATTCTCATTAAGGGCTTCATAAATATTTCAATAAATTAATTATAAGACATTTTATTTATTAATTTATTTACCTTTGATTGTTTTATAATACCAATCATTTGAGAATTACTTTTGCCAGGAGCAACCATTGGATAACAATTTTCATCTTCAATAACTTTACAATCTAATATACAAGGTCCATCATATTTAAGAAAAGTTTCTAAGACATTAGATATATCACTTCTAGATTCAAGTTCTAAGCCTAAAATTCCAAAAGATTTTGCTAGATCAACAAAAGATGGAGAACCTTTTTCCATATTAGAATGAGAATAACGTTCACCATAAAAAGCTTGTTGCCATTGTCGAACCATTCCTTGCCATTTATTATTAATAATAAGAATTTTAATAGATAAATTATATTGTGCAATGGTACCTAATTCCTGTAAATTCATTTGAAAACTAGCATCACCACTAATACATATAACTTGTTTAGTTGGATGTGCTATTTGTACACCTATTGCGGCTGGTAAGCCATAACCCATTGTACCTAATCCAGCACTAGACATCCAATGACGAGGTAAAACATTTAAAAATTGAGCTGCCCACATTTGATGTTGACCTACATCAGTAGTAAAGTACGCTTGAGGTGCATTTTTAGATATAGAAGCAATAACTTCTTGAGGAGATAAATTATTTACATTTTTAGGAATAAGGAGAGGATATTGAGATTTCCATAACAGAATCCTTTCGCGCCAAGAACGGGTCTGATCTGATGCATAAACAATATTATCCTGACAATCAAGATAGTCAAGAATATCCTTAATAATAGCTTTAACATCACCAATAATAGCAACCTGAGGTATCCTATTTTTACCAACCTCAGCTGGATCAATATCAATATGTATAACTTGTGCATTACATGCAAATTCATCCAATTTACCAGTTACTCTATCATCAAAACGAGCACCTAAAGCAATAAGTAAATCACACTCACTAACAGCAAAATTAGCATATGCTGTTCCATGCATACCTAACATACCTAAAGATAAATCATTATTTTCATCAATAATTCCTTTACCCATTAATGTTGTAGTAATAGGTATTTGAAATTTCATAGCAAATCTCTCTATAACAGAATGTGCACCTGAGATTATTGATCCACCACCAACATATAAAAGAGGTTGACTAGATTGTTGAAGTAATTTAATAATTTTTATAATTTGTTTAGTATTAGAGCCAATTATTGGTCTACAACCAGGAATATAGACTTGACCTGGTTCTACAGGTTGATAAATAAACTTCTCTAACCCAACATCTTTAGGTATATCTATTAAAACTGGTCCTGGTCTACCATGTTGAACTATATGAAAAGCTTCGGCAATAATTTTAGACATATTCCTAGGATCTCTAACAACATATGAATGTTTAACTATTGGTAGAGTAATACCAAAAATATCTACTTCTTGGAAAGCATCAGTTCCAATAAAGGGTCTAGCAACTTGACCAGTTATTAAAATTAAGGGAACTGAATCCATTTGGGCAGTAGCAATACCTGTAACTAAATTAGTAGCCCCTGGACCTGATGTAGCAAAACATACACCAACTTGACCAGTAGATCTTGAATAACCATCAGCGGCATGAGAAGCACCTTGTTCATGTCTTGCTAAAATATGTTTTATTTTACCGGTTTCCTCCCAACGGTAAAGTTCATCATATATTGGTAAAATAGCACCACCAGGATAACCAAAAATATGGGAAACTTTATGTCTTACAAGACTATCCATAAGTGCAAAAGCACCAGTTACTTTTTCATTATTTATAAACATGATAAAACCTTCTTAAAAAAATCAGAAAAATAAGTACGTAATAAATATATATATATAATAAATTAAATAAATATGATGATTTATCAGAATATTATATAGTTAATGAAATTAAAAAAATAAGAACAATGTGAATAGAATACTATTATTATTATATATAATATTATATATGTTCAATTTTTTATTTCATGAATTAATTTTTCTATTTTATTTATTTTAATTTAGTCCTAGCATTAAAGTTAAAATATAATAAATAATTAGTACTATTATAAATATTATTAATATAGTGAAAATTCTTTTTTGTTTATGTTTTAATAACTTAAAAATTGGATAAAAAGTTGTCAAGAAAAATCCTGTAAACACAGAAATTAAGAATCTTGGAAACTGACTTATATTCTTCCAAAAATTATTCATTTTGTATTATTTTATTAATATTTTCTTTCTAAGATAATTAACTATAATATTTTTTGCAAATTAATTTATTCTTATTTTTTTATTATTGAGGAATTTCATGCTAAATCCAGCTCAACGTGTACAAGTTTTGATTGAAGCTTTACCATTTATCAGGCAGTTTTCTGGTTGTATTATTGTTGTTAAATATGGTGGTTCTGCAATGATAAATGACAATTTAAAGAATAAAGTTCTTGATGACATATTATTTTTATCTTTTATTGGTATTAAAATTATTTTAGTACATGGAGGAGGTCCTATGATAAATCAATGGTTGGAAAAGTGCAATATAGAACCTAAGTTTGAAAATGGTATTCGAGTCACTAATAAGCAGACAATGGAAATTGTTGAAATGGTTTTAGTTGGTAAAGTCAATAAGGATTTAGTTTCCTTATTAAATAAGAAAAATAGTTATGCTGTTGGATTGTCTGGAAAGGATGGAAAATTAATTTCTGCATCTTCAATGTTTAATTCTCAGCAAAATTTTGTGGGTAAAGTAGATCAAATAAATTCCAATATTTTAACTATATTACTTAATTCTGGTTATATACCTGTAATTGCTAGTGTTGCTTCAAATGATAATGGAGAAGCTTATAATATTAATGCAGATACAGTAGCTGGTGCTATTGCGCAATCATTAAATGCAGAAAAATTGATATTATTAACAGATACTCCTGGTATTATGTATGATTTAAATGATAGTAATACATTAGTTAGGATTTTAGATATTGTCCAGGCTCAAGCTTTAAAAGATAAAAATATTATTTCTGGTGGTATGATCCCTAAAGTTGAATGTTGTATTGATGCTTTGCGAGGAAATGTTAAGTCAGCTCACATTATAGATGGGAGAGTTGAGCATTCTTTGTTATTAGAAGTACTTACTTCAGATCGTATTGGTTCGATGTTAGTTAGTTAGATTATACTACAAGGTTTTGTTTATTTGATTATATTATGTTATAATATATTATTATGGGCTCAGTAGCTCAGTTGGTTAGAGTAGGGGACTCATAAGCCCAAGGTCGCAGGTTCAAATCCCGCCTGAGCCATTGTTTTAATTAGTATATTGTTTTATATGGAGAGGTGGCTGAGTGGTTGAAAGCGGTAGATTGCTAATCTGTTGTATGATATTCTCATACCGAGGGTTCGAATCCCTTCCTCTCCTTGCAATTCATTTATTAAATTTTATATTTCCTTAATATAAAGTATTATCAGTATTTATAATGAATCCTTTTATTTGAATATTATTTTTAACTAATTATTATATATGAATTTTATAATTGTATTTATAATAAATTTAATTATATGATATTTTAATGATTAGAGTAAGTTAAATAATAAAGTTAATACTAATAACTAATTTATTTATTTGACAAAAGTAACTTCAGATGAGATTATATATTTAGACATCAGGGACTGTAGTTCAATTGGTTAGAGCACCGCCCTGTCACGGCGGAAGTTGCGGGTTCGAATCCCGTCAGTCCCGTATAGCAAGAATATTTAATTTACATATTCATATTTTTCTGGTACTGGTGTATATTCATTGATTATTTCACGGAATTCATCACCATTAATTGTTTCTTTTTCTATTAATAAATCTACCAATCTATCAATTATAACTCTATTATCTTTTATAATCTGTATAGTATTTTTATGACATTCATTCACTATTTCTTGTATTTGTTTATCTATCTTTATAGCAATTTCATCAGAATATTCTGATGATCCACCCATGCCTCTTCCTAAGAATGGATTTGATTCTTCATTTTCAAGTGATAATGGTCCGATATTTGACATACCAAATCTTGTGACCATTTGTCTTGCCATTGATGTAATTTGTTGTAAGTCATTACTTGCACCCGTAGTTACTTCTGCATCACCAAATATTACTTCTTCCGCAGCTCTTCCACCTAATGCACCCATAATACGAGCTTTTATTTCAGATCTTGATATTAAGCTTTGGTCTTCAGATGGTGTAAACCATGTTAATCCTCTTGCTTGTCCTCTAGGTATTAAAGTTACTTTTTGTACAGGATCATGATTTTTTAATAATGTACCAACTATTGCATGCCCTATTTCGTGATATGCTATTAGACGCTTACTTTTGCTATCAATTAATGGTGTTCCTTGCATACCTGCAACAACTCTATCTATTGAAGCATCAATTTCATTTAGTGTTATAGTTTGTTTTTTTCTTCTTGCTGTTAATATTGCAGCTTCGTTTAATAAATTTGCTAGATCAGCTCCTGAAAAACCAGGAGTTCTTCTTGCTATTATTGATAATGAAACACTTGAGTCAAGTTTTTTATTTCTTCCATGTACTTTTAAAATAGCTAATCTTCCATTAAAATCTGGTACATCTACATTTACTTGTCGATCAAAACGTCCAGGTCTTAATAATGCTGAATCTAAAATATCTGCTCTATTTGTAGCAGCAATAACGATTATACCGGTATTTCCTTCGAAACCATCCATTTCCGTAAGTAGTTGATTTAGTGTTTGTTCTCTTTCATCATTACCACCACCTACACCAGTTCCTCTCTGTCTACCAACTGCATCAATCTCATCAATGAATACAATACATGGAGCATTATCTTTAGCTTTTTTAAAGAGATCCCTTACTCTAGATGCTCCTACTCCTACAAACATTTCTACAAATTCTGATCCAGAAATACTGAAGAAAGGAACACTAGCTTCACCAGCAATTGCTTTAGCAAGTAATGTTTTACCAGTTCCTGGAGGTCCAATTAGCAATACTCCTTTTGGTATTTTAGCACCTACTGCTGTAAAACATTCAGGTTGCTTTAAGAATGTTACGACTTCTTCAAATTCTTCTTTTGCTTCATCAATACCTGCAACATCATCAAAAATTACTCCTGTCTTTGCTTCCATTTGAAATAATGCTTTAGATTTTCCAAAAGACATAGCTTGTCCAGGACCAGCATTAGTATTATTTGATTTGCGGAATAAGTAAGCTAAACCACCTATTAGAAATAGTGGAAACAGTAAATTTCCAATTAAATTCCATATAACACTAGTATTTTTTTTTGGATGAGCATCTAAATCTACATTTGCTTTTTTTAATTTTGTAATTAATTCAGGTGCACTAGCTGGTAATTCAACTCTGATTTTTTGTAATCGGTTGCCTAATTCTGGACCTACTGCTTCTACAATAGCAGTATGTCCATTATCGTATATATCTACTCTTTTTACCCATCCCATATCTATATATTCTAAAAATCTTCCATAAGTCATTTTTGAATTTGCAATATTTGTATTTAATTCATTATTGGTTGGTGCAAGAAATCCTTGCCATAAGAAGAAGCTAATTACTACTACTGGTAAAGACCATAGTAGAAATGTTTTCCATGATAGTTTCATAATTATTTAGCCTTAAATTTATTTGATAAATACTTTAAATGAAGTATATTTTTAATTCATGAATATATTATATAATTTAAGTGAATGTAACATTTTTTATATTTTAGTGGCAACTATATTAGATGAAATGTTCTAAATTTAGAGTATTCTATTTATTCTGGTCATATAAGTTAATTTTTTTATATTTAGTTTTCTTATATTGATATAATAATAATTGTAAAAAATTTATATATAATTAATTTATCTTTATGATTAAAAAAGGTTCTACAGTGAAAATTTTAAGGCCAGAGTCTTATTGGTATCAAGATATTGGTACTGTTGTAAAAGTAGAGACGGATATTAAATATCCTATATTAGTTAGATTTAAAAAAGAATCATATATTGGTGTTAATAGTAACAATTTTTCTGAACAAGAAGTAAGTTTAGTTAATTGATAATAGAAAAAAGCATTACTTTATGTAATGCTTTTTTTATTTTAATTGCCCAATGTTGCCCAATCTACATCTACATTTTCTAGAATTAATGATGAGTTGTATATTTGTAAAATAATTAATAAAAATAGAAAAAATAATAACATAAATATGGCCATAATAGGAGTTGTTCCCCAACCTGGAGCAACTTTTCCATATTCTGAATTTAAAGGTCTTAATATTTCTCCTAATCTAGTTCTTAGTGCCATAATTTTTATTGTGTTTTTATATGTTGTTATCTCTATAATAATATTATTATAAAAACAACTTTATTTGTATTTGATTTATGGAAACTGCAACAGTTCTTAGTATTTTTATTTCGAGTTTATTATTAGGTATTACTTTATACTCTATCTATACAGCTTTTGGTCCTATATCAAAAGAATTGCGTGATCCTTTTGAAGAGCATGAAGAATAAAATATTATTATATATTTAATATATCTTTATAAAACTAACCACTCTCATAAATTTTTATCAATTTTATATGAGAGTGGTATAAATTATTTAATATATCTTACATATTTTTTAATAAAATTTTATTTAGCAATTCTAGGAGGATCTCTAAAAAATACTGCAAAAAATATTACCATTAAGGTTCCTACTAATAAAAATACATATACTAGTGCTTCCATTTTTTTCTCCTATTTATCTAATTAAGATTAATTGATGATTAATTTAATTGTAAAAATTATACTGCACCCTGTTTTTTACTACTTCTATCACCTAATTTTTGGAAAGCACCAAATTCAACTTGTTCTGTCACTTCTGCTCCAATTCCAGCAAATACGTCTCTGAAAATAGTTCTAGAACCATGCCATAAATGGCCAAAGAAAAAGATTAACGCAAAGTTAGCGTGACCAAATGTAAACCATCCTCTTGGACTACTTCGAAAAACTCCATCAGATTCTAATGTAGTTCTATCAAATTCAAATACCTCTCCTAATTGTGCTTTACGTGCATATTTCTTAACACTAGGTGCATCTATAAATGCTTTTCCATTTAATTTACCACCATAAAAATTTACAGTAACACCAACTTGTTCAATACTGTATTTTGATTCTGCTCTTCTAAATGGTATATCTGCTCTAATAATTCCATCCTTATCTACTAGAATGACTGGAAAAGTTTCAAAAAATGCGGGCATACGTCTTACAGTTAATTCTCTTCCATCTTTATCTTGAAATATTGGATGACCTAACCATGCTTCTGCAATACCATCTCCTTTATCCATAGGACCAGCTCTAAATAATCCCCCTTTAGCTGGATTATTTCCAATATAATCATAAAAAGCTAATTTATCAGGTATTTTTGACCATGCTTCTTCTGGTGTTGATCCTTCGCTTAATGAGCTTTCAACTCTTCTTTCAATTTCTTGTTGAAAGTAGCCACTATCCCATTGATATCTTGTTGGTCCAAATAATTCTAAAGGTGTTGTAGCTGAACCATACCACATTGTTCCACATGTAATAAAAGCACTGAAAAAAACAGCAGATATACTACTTGATAATACTGTTTCTATATTACCCATTCTTAATGCTCTATACAATCTTTGTGGTGGTCGTACTGTTAAATGAAATAATCCTGCTAAAATACCTACTGTACCAGCCGCAATATGATGAGAAGCAATACCACTAGGGTTAAATGGATTAAATCCATCAGGTCCCCATGCTGGAGCTACAGGTTGTACTTTTCCTGTTACTCCATATGCATCAGATATCCATATACCAGGACCAAAAAGACCTGTAGCATGAAATGCTCCAAATCCAAAACATAATAGACTAGATAATAATAGGTGGATACCAAAGATTTTAGGTAAATCTAATGCAGGTTCACCAGTACGAGGATCTCTAAATAATTCTAAATCCCAGTAAACCCAATGCCAAATAGATGCTAGAAATAGCATACCAGATAGTACTATATGTGTTATTGCAACACCTTCAAAACTCCATAAGCCAGGATTAGAAACACTTTCTCCTGTAATACTCCATCCTCCCCAAGAATCTGTAACACCTAGACGTGCCATAAAAGGCATTACAAACATTCCTTGTCTCCACATCGGGTTTAATACAGGATCAGAAGGATCAAATACTGCTAATTCATATAAAGCCATTGAGCCAGCCCAGCCAGATACTAGTGCCGTATGCATTAAATGTACGGAAATTAGACGTCCAGGATCATTCAAAACAACTGTATGTACGCGATACCATGGTAGTCCCATTGAACTACATGCCTCCTATAACAAAAAATTAATATTTTGCCTTTCTTACAATATTTCTCATATATTAATTAATATACTCTATTATTATAACATCCTTATTATTGTTAATAATATTTTTATTCAAATTTATAAGAAATAATATTTTTGACTACTGTTATATTAATTATATTGATAAATATCAACAGATATATACTTTCATATAGTGTTAAATTAATCCATACATTTTGAATTATAATTGGATCATGATAAATTATTTGAGGATTTAAAATATATCTAATAATTTCTATCGCATATGTTAAAGGGTTAATACTAGCTATAATTTGTAACCAATATGGCATAAATGATAATGGTGCTAAAGCTGTACTTGAAAATAGCATTGGAAGATTTATTAGTAGAATAAAAGCTAATAGCTCTATATGTCCTGGTAAAATAAATGCTAAGCATACACTAATGCTTGCTGTACTTAATGTAATTAATAAAGTTGTAATTAATATTGTGATTATAGTTATTACATTATTAATCTGATTAGACATAATTATAATAAATAAAGTTTGTAATATTGTAATTATTGTAATAAAAAAAACAGTAGCTATAATTAAAGAATCTCGTGATTTTAAGGGCGAAATTAATATTCTATTTAAAAATCCAAATTCTCTATCAAACATTATTGGTAAACCTGCATTAATTGATCCTGTGAAAGATGTAAATATAATAATTCCTGGACTTAAAAAAGAATTATATTTTATATTAGAAGTAAATAAGCCAACAGGTGCATTTTGAAATAATGCACTAAATAAGACTAGCCATAATAAAGGTTGTATCATTCCAGAAATTACAGTAGCTGGTCTTCTTTTAGTTTGTAAATATAAGCGCTTTATAAGTGCATGAATTTCGTTATAAATACAAAAAAATCTACCCTTACGTATTATTGTATGTTTAGGTTTTAATTCTAAAATCATATTGTACCATTAATTCTTCATGTTATTATTAATTATATTAATTTTGTAAATTTATTCGGAAACTCTTTGATCTAATTTTAATTGTTTTTTCTTGAAAAATTTTTTTTATACTATTATATTGTATATTATTTTTATTTTTGTGATTTAATATAAATTATAATTATGTGATAGAGATAGCCTTAATTTAATATTTTTATTTATTTGATTATTATTGAACAACATAGGAGAGTTTTATATGGCTACTTATAAAGTAACGTTATCTAATGAAGCTGAGAGTGAGATAAACACAATTGATTGTGATGATGATGTTTATATTTTAGATGCAGCAGATGAGAATTCAGTAAAGTTACCTTATTCTTGTAGAGCAGGTGCTTGTTCTACATGTGTAGGCCTGTTAGGGAGTGGTAATATTAGTCAAGAGGATCAATCATTTTTGGATGCAGATCAATTGGAAAAGGGCTATGTTCTAACTTGTATAGCTTATCCTGAAAGTGATTGCTCTATTATGACTCATAGAGAAGACGATTTTTATTAATTATATTATTAGATTATAAAAAGGAGAATAGATGATATTTCTAAATTATCTATTCTACTTTTTGTTAGCAATTTCAATTCTTTGTTTATAGCTTGATTTCAATATCTACACCAGCTGGAATATTTAATTTCATAAGAGAATCAATGGTTTGTGAAGAAGGCTCATATATATCTATAATTCTTTTATGTGATCTTATTTCAAAGTGTTCTCTTGAATCTTTATCTACATGAGGCGATCGAAGAACGCAATAAATTCTACGTTTAGTAGGTAGTGGTATGGGACCTACCGATTTTACATTGGTTCTTTTAGCTGTTTCAGTTATTGTATTGCAAGATTGTGTTAGTAGATAATGATTATAGCATTGTAGCTTTATTCTAATCTTATTTTTTTCTGAATTTATCATATTTGAAATTTTTATTAATTATTCAAGAATTTTAGATACTACACCTGCTCCTACAGTTCTACCACCTTCACGAATAGCAAATCTCATTCCTTGTTCAATTGCTATTGGATTTATAAGTTCAGCACTCATTTTTATTCTATCACCGGGCATAACCATCTCTGCTTCTGTGCCATCATCAGCTGTAAATTGTGTAATAGTTCCAGTTACATCTGTTGTTCTTACATAAAATTGAGGCCTATATCCAGAAAAAAATGGAGTATGTCTTCCGCCTTCTTCTTTAGTTAAGATATATACTTCAGCTTCAAATTGTGTATGTGGTGTAATAGTACCTGGTTGAGCTAATACCATACCTCTTTCGATATCTTTTTTTTGTACACCTCTTAAAAGAATACCTATATTATCACCTGCCATACCTTCATCTAGTGTTTTTTGGAACATTTCTAATCCAGTTATTGTAGTTGTTGTTGTATTTCTCAGACCAACTATTTCTATTGTATCTCCTACTTTTATAATTCCTCTTTCAATTCTTCCAGTGGCTACTGTTCCTCTGCCAGTAATTGAAAAGACATCTTCTACTGCCATTAGGAATGTTTTTTCTGTATCTCTTATTGGTGTTGGAATATATTCATCAATAGCATTCATTAAAGCATATATTTTGTCTACCCATTCATTATCACCTTTTTTTATGTTATTATTTGCTGTTACTTGCTCTAAAGCTAATAATGCTGATCCAGCAATACAAGGAACATCATCTCCTGGAAAATCATATTGGCCTAACAATTCACGTACTTCTAATTCTACTAACTGTAGTAATTCTTCATCATCTACTTGATCTTCTTTATTTAAGAATACTACTATGTTTGGCACACCTACTTGTTTAGCTAATAAGATGTGTTCTCTAGTTTGAGGCATTGGTCCATCTGCAGCAGATACTACTAAAATAGCTCCATCCATTTGTGCTGCACCAGTGATCATATTTTTAACATAATCAGCATGTCCTGGACAATCTACATGAGCATAATGCCTGTTATCAGTCTCGTATTCTACATGAGCAGTGTTGATTGTTATACCTCTAGCTTTTTCTTCAGGTGCTGCATCAATTTCGTCGAATTTTTTAGCTTTAGTATCGCTTGATATTGCTAAAGTCGCTGATATTGCAGCTGTTAGTGTTGTCTTTCCATGGTCTACATGTCCAATAGTTCCAATATTTACATGAGGTTTTTTACGTTCAAATTTTACACGTGCCATATTTTTAGTGTCCTTTTACATTTTATATATTGTCAGAGTATTAATCTATTTTTATTGAGATCTTGAATGTTTTAATATCTATAGTGGGCAAAAGCCTTATTTGCTTCTGCCATACGGTGAGTTTCTTCACGCTTTCTAATAGTATTGCCACTTTCATTTGAAGCATCTATTATTTCATTTGCAAGCTTAAGAGACATATTTTTGCCAGATCTTTCAATAGAAAATTTAGTTAACCATCTTAAGGCAAGATTAGTTCCTCTATATGCTCTTACTTCCATTGGCACTTGATATGTCGATCCTCCAACTCTTCTAGCCTTCACTTCAACTAAAGGAGTTGCATTTCTGATTGCCTGTTCTAGTGTTTTTAGTGGATTATTTGATGTTTTTTCTTGAATAATATCAAGAGCTTCATATATTATTTTTTGTGCTAATCCTTTTTTTCCATGTTTTAATATACGTACTGTTAACATACTAATTAGTTTACTATTGTATATAGGATCAGGAGAAATCAGTCTTTTGTTTGCTGTGTTACGACGAGACATTTATGTTAGATTTATTGTCAGTGAATATATTATTTTAAGTCTTATTTTTTTTTGTACCATATTTTGAGCGACTATTCTGCCTATCTTTGACTCCTGCAGAATCTAGAGTTCCTCTTACTACATGATATCTTACTCCAGGTAGATCTTTTATACGACCACCTCTAATTAGAACAACAGAGTGTTCCTGAATATTATGTCCTATACCTGGTATATATGCTGTTACTTCAAAACCAGAAGTTAATCTCACTCTTGCTACTTTTCTTAGAGCAGAATTTGGTTTTTTTGGTGTTGTTGTATATACTCTTGTGCATACTCCTCTTCTTTGTGGACAAGCTTTTAATGCAGGAGATTTAGTCTTTTTCTCAGATTTTTTTCGTTCGTATCTTACTAATTGTTGAATTGTTGGCATTAATTTGTTATATTTATATTCATACTTTGTTGAATATTGTTCATATTATAAATATTGTCTGATATACTGTCAAACCTTTTATCTTTAACTTTACCTCTTTATATATGAATTAATTGTTTTCTTCAATATTTTTAAGATTATACTTCCGCATGAATCTTTCTACTCTTCCTTCTGTATCAATAATTCTTTGTGAACCAGTGAAAAAAGGATGATTTCCAGACCATATATCAATGTGTAATTCTGATTTAGTTGATCCAACTGTCATAACATGTTTCCCATCACAATAAACTTTAGAGTCTTTATACCATTCTGGATGTATATTTTTTTTAACCATATATTGATATATTATTTAATTTAAAATTTAACGTTTTGAATATTGAGGAGCTTTTCTTGCTTTTCGTAAGCCATATTTTTTTCTTTCTTTCACTCTTGCATCTCTTGTTAGAAATCCTTCAGACTTTAAGGCTATTCGATTATCTGGATTTATAGTGCACAGTGCTCTTGCTATACCTAGTCTTATTGCATCTGCTTGACCCGTTAACCCCCCTCCTTCAGTTTTTACATGTATATCGTATTCTGTGCTTAGACCTAATATTTTTAATGGTCCATATGAAATGCGTAAATAATTGGGACTAAATTGTAAATAAGATTCTCCAGGTAAGCCATTAATAATTAATTTTCCAGATCCTGGTATTAATCTTACTCTTGCTATTGATGTTTTTCTTCTACCAGTTCCTAAGTATGTTACTTTTGATTTACTAGATATAATAGTCATATATTGCTATTTTTATGTATTTAATATGATAATTTCAGGTTTTTGTGCTGTATGTGGATGATTTTGATCTGAATAAATATTTAATTGTCTAAATAATTGTTTACCTAAAGCACCTTTCGGAAGCATACCTTTCACTGAATGTTCTATAATTCTACTTGGTATTCGTTTATTTAATTTTTCAAATGTTTCTATTTTTAAGCTTCCAGGTCTACCAGAATGTCTTTTATATGTTTTTTGGTATTTTTTTTGTCCTGTTACATTTATATATTTGGCATTAATTACGATTATATGAGTTTTTAGGTTAATAAAGGGAGTATAAATAGGATTATTTTTTCCTTTTAAGAGTATAGCTATATAAGTACTTAATCTTCCTAAATTTTGAGATTTAGCATCTATTAAGTACCAGTTTTGTTTTATTATTTTTTTTGGTATATATGTATTATTCATAAGTTATTTTTTGCTATTTTAACTTGTTTTTATTTCTTTTTCTTTAGGTAAATTAATACCTAATCTTTGTTTAAGGGCTTCAATGACTTCTTGTGCTGATTTTTGGCCAAAATTTTTGATTTCTAATAATTCTTCTTGTGAATAATCTAATAAATCGGAAATAGAATGTATTTGTGCTCTTTTTAAACAATTATATGCACGAACAGATAGTTGCAGCTCTTCTATTAAAACTTGATTTATCTGTTGTTCATTATCTTCATTATTATTAATAGCTGGCTTGAAATTTATATTAGTAAGAGGATGAAATAGATTTGTTAGTATATTTGCGCCTTGGCTAATTGCTTCTTGCGGAGATAAACTACCATTTGTCCATATTTCAAGAGATAATTGTTCTTGAATAATAGTTGAACTTATACGTTTTTCTTCGACTTTATAATTAAATTTTTTAGCTGGCATAAATACAGCATCAATTTGTAAAAAATCAATAGACTTATTATCTATACCTTTATCAACTAAGCGATAACCATTACCTTTTTCAATACGGAATTCCATTTCAAAGATAGTATTATTGCATATTGTTGCTATATACTGCTTTGGATCAATTACTTTTATTTCTGGAGGTAGATCAAATAAACCAGCTGTAACGATAGCTGGTCCTTGTATTCTAGCTCTACCTATCTGCGGTTCTTGTGTATAACTTTGTAATACTACTTCTTTGAGGTTTAATAATATTTCTAATACATCTTCCCTAACACCCGTTATTGTAGAAAATTCATGATTAATTCCAGCTATTCTTACAGCTACGATAGCGGTGCCCTGTAAATCTGATAATATTGTCCTTCTTAATGAATTTCCAACAGTAATACCTTGTCCTTGTTTTAAAGGTTCTAAAACAAAGTGTCCATATTGTTCGCGAGCTCCTTCTATTTTTGACTCTATGCATTCTATTTGAAAATGAGTCATCAAAGAAAGTTCCTTGTTAAATATTGATACTAAACAGACTATTAATATTTTTAATAAATGTTAGACTCTGCGTTTTTTAGGAGGTCTACATCCATTATGTGGTACAGGTGTGATGTCTTTAATTAAGGTAATTTCTATACCTGCAGCTTGTAATGCTCTAATAGCAGTTTCTCTACCTGCTCCAGGACCATTAACCATGACTTCAGTTTGTTTCATTCCATGATCTAAAGCTTGTTTAGCAGCTTTTTCAGCCGCTGTTTGTGCTGCAAAAGGAGTTCCTTTTTTAGCTCCCTTAAATCCACTTGCTCCTGATGAGCACCATGATATTGTTTCTCCTTTTAGATTGGTAATAGTTATAATAGTATTATTAAAAGTAGATTTAATGTGCGTTATTCCATTTATTGCTTGTTTTTTATGTTTATTGCTTGTTTTTTTAATTTGTCTAGCCATTCTGTAATTTTTTTCTTAATTATAAAAAAAATAGTATTTATTATTTACGAGGTGCTTTCTTTTTACCTGCCATGGTTTTTTTACCTCCTCTTCTTGTTCTTGCATTAGTTCTAGTGCGTTGACCTCTTAGAGGTAATCCTATTCTATGTCTTTTGCCTCTATAAGAACTAATTTCCATGAGTCTTTTTATATTTATTGATTCAAGTCTTCTTAAATCTCCTTCTATTTGATATTTATCATTTAATATATTTCGAATAGAAACAATTTGTGCGTCATTTAAATCTTTAATTAAAATATTATTATCAATTCTAATTTTTTGTAATATTTCTTGTGAGCGTGATAGACCTATTCCATATATATATGTTAGTCCAATCTCAACTCGCTTGTTTCTAGGAAGATCTACACCTGCAATTCTAGCCATAATTTATATTGTTAATTAAAAAAATAATATTTATTATCCTTGTCTTTGTTTGTGTTTAGGATTTTCACATATAACCATAACCCGTCTATGTCTACGAATAATTCTGCATTTTTCACACATTTTTTTTACAGATGGTCTTACTTTCATAGTATTTATTTAATTATTATTTGATATAACCTTAATTTTAATTATTCCATCATATTATCATATTGTTGAGATATTATATATGTCTGTATTTGTTTTGCTGTATCAATAGCTACACCTACTAAAATTAGTAATGATGTTAGACCTAATCCTCTAAAAGACTGTATATTTGTTATATTTGAGATGATAGATGGTACTAATCCTATAATAAATAAAAAAATTGCACCTAAGAATGTTAATTTATTTAGAATATTAGTTAAATATACTGTTGTATCTACTCCTGGTCTTATACTTGGAATACTTGCACCCATTTTTTTCAAATTATCTCCGATATCTATTGGATTTAGTACTAAGGATGAATAAAAATAGCTAAAAATAATAATTAGACAACAATATAAGGGTAAGTATAAAAAATGGTTTTGTGAGAAAAGATAACAGAATTCTTTTATACCCTTATTGGATGTTATCTGTGATAAATATGGTGGTAAAGCCATAGTGGCTGATGAAAATACAAGAGGCATAACTCCACCTTGATTTAATTTTAAAGGAATATAGCTTTGTGAATTTAATTCTTGTATTTTACCTAATTGTCTAACTGATACAATTAGTATTTTCCTTTTTCCTTCTTGAACAATGATAGTAATCATTAGCATTAATATGAATAATATTAATAATAATGCAAAATTAATAATTGTTTGTTTGCTGTAAATATTTTTCGTATATTGAATTAATATTTTGGGTATTCCAGAAACAATGTTTTGGAAAATTAATAGAGAAGCTCCATTACCAATTCCATATTCTGTGATTACTTCAGAAAACCACATAATTATAATTGATCCAGTTGTTAATGTAATTATACAATCTAGTATAAAATAATAATTCCAATTAAAAACATATGGTTTAATCCATAGTGCTATTCCTGTACTTTGTAATATTGCCCATATTAATGTAAGAGATCTAGTTATTTGTGTAATTTTTTGTCTACCTGTATCACCCTCTTCTTTTTGTAAATTTTCTAATTCTGGAATTATATTAGTTAAGATTTGCATAATTATTGAGGAATTTATATATGGCACAATACCTAGTGCAAAAATGCCTATAGTTGAAAATCCACCCCCAGAAAAAATATTTAAAAAATTTACTAATTCATTTTGACTAACATTATTATAAAATGAATTATGATCTATACCTGGTATAGGTATGAATATACCTAATCGTGCAATAATTAATATAATAATTGTAATAAAAAGTTTTTGCTTAAGTTGAATTGTACTTTTCATATAATTTATATATTGTGTAAATTATGAGTAAGTTTATTTTCAAGTCTTTATAGTTTTATTATTAATATTTTTATAATATTTGGCCATACAGATAGTTTATATCTATATCTCTATCTTTAGCTGTTTGTTGAAAAGTTCTCAAATTAGATAATGCATTTAATACGGCACGTGCATTATTTAAGCTATTACTTGATCTTAATTGCTTGGCTAATATATTCTTAACTCCTGCAAGTTCAAGTACAGTTCTTACTGATCCTCCTGCAATTACTCCTGACCCTATTGCAGATGGTCTAATGATTATCTTAGCAGCACCTGATACTCCATTGATTGGATGAGGAATTGATTTGGACTTTGTTAAAGGTACACTTATTAGATGTTTTTTTGCATCAGCTACACCTTTTTTTACTGCACCGATCACATCACTTGCTTTACCAACACCAACACCTATTTGTCCTTTTTCATTTCCTACAACAAGAATTGCTCTAAAGCTTAATTTTTTCCCTCCTTTAACTACTTTAGTAACTCTTCGTATTTGAACAACACGTTCTTCCCAATTTATATCTTGATCTTTATGTTTTATATTCTTTTTTTTGATAACCATAATAATTATATTAAAAATTAATACCTTGTTGTCTAACAGCATCTGCTAATGCTTTAATTCTTCCGTGATATACTTTACTTCCACGATCAAATACTAAGGTTTTAATCCCTTTTTGTATGGCTTTTTGAGCTATATCTTTACCTATAACCTTAGAAGTTTCGCAATTTGCATTATATTGTAATTGTATAATTGGCTTTAATTCTTTTGAAATACTTGAACTGCTTAATAAAATTTTATTAGATGTATCATCAATGATTTGTGCATAAATATGTTTATTTGATCTAAAAACATATAGTCGTGGACGCTCATGGTTACCTTTGATTTTTTTTTTCATATATTTTGTTTATTTTCCTGCTTTTCCTGCTTTTCTGCGAACTATTTCTCCAACGTATCTAATACCTTTACCTTTATATGGTTCAGGTGGTCTAGTTTCTCTAATTTTTGCAGCAATTTGTCCAACAGTTTCTTTATTGATGCCTGATACTATTATATTTGTATTATTTTCTACTTTTATAGATATTTCTTCAGGAGGTTGTATAATTACGGGATGACTATAACCTACATTAAGTATTAAATTTTTACCATCCATTTGACATCTATATCCAACTCCTTGAATTTCTAGTTTTTTACTAAATCCTTGTGAGACTCCAATGACCATATTATTAATAATAGTTCTAGATAATCCATGTAGTGCTTGAGATTCTTTTGTATTATTAATTCTAGATAATTGTAAATTATTATTTTTATTTTTAATAGTAATAATTTCAGATAATATGTATGATAATTCTCCTTTTGGTCCTTTAATTAAAACTAATGAATTCTCAATATTTGCTTTAATGTTTTCTGGTAAAATAATAATTTTTTTTCCAATTCGAGACATAATTCTTTCCTAGTTTAAGATTGATTGTAATTTACCATATATAGCAAAGAACTTCTCCGCCTAGTCCATTGTGTCTAGCTTTGCTATCTGTCATAATACCTTTAGATGTAGAAATAATGGCTACTCCAATTCCTCCGAGTACTCTTGGTAATTCTTTATGATTTGCATATACTCTTAATCCTGGTTTACTTATTCTTTTCAATGCTGTAATTACAGGTTGTTTATTTTTACCTTTGTATTTAAGTGATATTAATAAATAATTTCTTAAATTTTCCCCAATTTCTTCAAATTCACATATAAATCCTTCTTCTCTAAGTACTTTTATAATATTACGTATTATTTTTGTTGCTGGAACTTGAACAATTTGATGTTTTGCTAAGTTGGCATTACGAATTCTGGTTAGCATGTCTGAAATTGTATCATTAACCATTTTTTTTCCTTTCATATTTTAATATTTATTGCTTAAAAGGCATGCCAAAGCCTTTTAGTAAAGCTAAACTTTCTTTATCATTTTTAGCTGTAGTTACTATTGCTATATCTAATCCTCTTATTTTATCTACACTGTCATATTCAATTTCTGGAAATATTAATTGTTCTTTTAGTCCAATATTATAATTTCCGCGTCCATCAAAATGTTTAGTGCTAATTCCTCTAAAGTCACGTATTCTTGGTAGTGATAAATTGATTAATTTATTCAAGAAATCATACATTTTATTTTTTCTTAATGTTACTGTTAAACCAATTGGTATATTCTCTCTTATTTTAAAACCAGCAATAGATTTCTTAGCTCGTGTGATAATTGGTTTTTGTCCTGTTATTAATGTTAATTCTTTTATGCTATGTTCAAGAATTTTAGAGTTTTGTGCGGTTTCTCCAAGTCCTCTATTAAGTGTAATTTTTATTAATTTAGGTATTTCATGTACATTATTGTAATTAAATGATTGAATTAATTCAGGACAGATTTTGTTATAATATAATTCTTTTAAGGAATTGTTCATATTTGTTTTATTTAATTATTTCGCCTGTTTTAATTAATATTTTTTGTTTTATATTGTTATGATCAAAAACATATTTATATCTACTAGCAATTCTATTTTTTATACTATATAGCATGACATTTGAGCTATTGATAGGTGCTGCAATTTGTATAATTTTACCTGTTTCTCCTTCTTGTTTTGGCCTTACGTGTTTAGTTTTCATGTTAATATTTTCAACAATAACTTTTCCTGTTTTGTGTATTACTTGTAAAATTTTTCCTGTTTTACCTTTGTATCTACCAGTAATAATTTGTACGTAATCTCCTTTTTTTACATGTACTTTTAATTTTATTTGAGTCATTATACAACCTCTGGTGCTAAAGATATAATTTTTGAAAAATTTTTATCGCGTAATTCTCTCGCAATTGGACCAAATACTCTTGTTCCTCTTGGGTTATTATCTTGATTAATGATAACAGCAGCATTATCATCGAATCTGATGCTCATACCATCTTTGCGGCGTAATGTTTTTTTAGTTCTAACAATTACAGCTCTTACTATATCAGATCTTTTTACAGGCATATTTGGAGAAGCATCTTTTACTACTCCAATAATTATATCACCTATACCTGCATAAGAAGGGTTACTTGTACCTAAAACCCTAATGCACATTATTTTGCGTGCTCCACTATTATCAGCAACAGTTAAATAACTTTGATTTTGTATCATCTATTGTATTATTTAATAACTTTATTTATGAATTTCCAGCGTTTATTTTTACTGAGAGGTCGAGTTTCTTGTATTTTTACAATTTCCCCTATTTGGCATTGATTATCTTCATCATGTACATAGTACTTATTCGTTTTAGCTATAATTTTACTATATTTTTTATGTGCTATTTTAGTTTTTACAGCAACTATAATAGTTTTTTTCATTTTATTGCTAATGACTGTTCCTGTAGTTTCTTTGATAGGCATGTTAATTACTTTTAATCTTTATTGTTTTTTGTGTTTCTAGTGTTAATAATTGTGCTAGTTGATGTTTTTTATGTTTAAATAGATGAGGTTTAAGTGACTGTCTAGTCATTTTTTTAATTCTTAATTCAAAAATTTCTTTTTTTATTTTGATTATATTATCTTCTATTTCTTCAATTGTTAAATTATTTATGTTATTCATTTTATTAAAAACCATGGTTCTATATTTAGCAAATATGCTTAGTTATGAATTTTGTTTGTACAGGTAATTTATATGACGCTAATTTCATTGCTTGTTTTGCTGCTTGTTGTGTTACTCCTGATATTTCAAATAAGATATGTCCAGGTTTAATTACTGCTACCCAATATTCTGGAGCTCCTTTTCCTGATCCCATTCTTGTTTCTGCAGGTCTTGCTGTTACTGGTTTATCTGGGAATACTCTAATCCATAGTTTTCCTCCTCTTTTTACATACCTTGTTATTGTTCTTCTTGTCGCTTCAATCTGCCTGGATGTTAGCCATGCAGGTTCTAAAGTTTGTAAAGCGTATTCGCCAAATGCGATTTTATTACCTTTAGAGGCTTTGCCAGTCATTCGTCCACGATGTTGTTTTCTAAACTTTGTTTTTTTTGGGCTGAGCATATTTTTTTTTAAATTTACTATTTTATTTATTTAATGGATATGAAGGTAATTTTTCTCCTTTAAAAAGCCATACTTTTACACCTAAAATACCATAAATAGTTTGTGCTGTTTTATATGAATAATCAATATCTGCTCTTAATGTTTGTAATGGTACTCTACCTTCTCTTATCCATTCACTTCGTGCAATTTCAGCTCCATTTAACCTGCCAGATACTTGTACTTTTATGCCTTGAATATTTGCTTTTTGTGCTCTTTGCACACCTTGTCTAACAGCTCTTCGAAAAGCAACTCTTTTTTCTAATTGTTGTGTTATAAATTCTGCAATTAGTGTTGCTTCAGTATCTGGTTCTGCAATTTCTATTACATTAATACGAATTTGCTTATTTGCTAATATTTTTTGTTTTAATTGTTGCCTTAATTCTTCTATACCTGCTCCCATTTTACCTAATACAATACCTGGTCTTGCTGTGTGAATATTAATTTCTATTTGATCTACTTTTCTATTAATATGAATTAAAGATAAACTTGCATTGTAAAGTTTATTTTTTATGAAAAATCTTATTTGATAATCTTCCTGCAAAAATTTAGGGTATTCTTGCATCTTTGAATACCAAGAAGATTTGTGGTTTTGTGTTATTCCTATTCTAAATCCTAATGGATGTGTCTTTTGCCCCATGTTTGTTAAGAGATGTATGATTTATAAATTTTGTAATTTAATTGTTATATGACATGTTGGTTTGTGTATTGGAAAAGCTCTTCCTTGTGCTCTGGGTTGAAATCTTTTTAATTTTGGACCTTCATTTGCAAAAGCTTGTGTTATTATTAAATTTATTGGATTTTGTTTATTATTATGTTTTGCATTATTTATTGCTGATAGTAATATTTTTTTTATTATTTTAGATGGTTTATATGGCATAAATTCAAGCATTAATATTGCTTCTTGATATTTTTTACCTCTAATTTGATCCAGTACTCTTCTTACTTTATTAGGTGATAATCTTAAGTATTTACCTGTAGCTATAGTTTCTTGATTACTTTTATTCATACGTAGCTTATAATTTATAAATTATCTTTTTGTTTTTCGGTCACTTTTCACATGACTTCTAAATGTTCTTGTTGGTACAAATTCTCCTAATTTATGTCCAACCATTTGATCAGAAATAAATACAGGAAAATGTTGTTTTCCATTGTATACAGCGATTGTATGTCCTACCATACTTGGAATAATTGTTGATGATCTTGACCAAGTTGTAATTGTTTCTTTTAAGCCTTTTGTATTTAATATATTAATTCTTCTTAATAATTTTGATTCTATATATGGTCCTTTTGATAAAGATCTTGACATATTTAATTTTTTTATTATTTATTTACGACGACGTAATATATAACGATTACTGTATTTTTTCTTATCACGTGTTTTTACACCTAATGCCGGTTTACCCCATGGTGTTACAGGATGTGGTCTACCTATTGGAGATCTTCCTTCACCACCACCATGTGGATGATCCACAGGATTCATAACTACTCCTCTTACTTTTGGTTTTTTACCTAACCATCTATTACGTCCTGCTTTACCTATTGTTATATTACTTGCATCAATATTACCAACTTGTCCAATTGTAGCATAACATTCTTTACGTATAATTCTAACTTCACTTGAAGGTAATTTTATAGTGATAAAATTACCTTCCTTTGCTACAATTTGTGCATATGTTCCTGCAGCTCTTACAATTTGTCCACCCTTGCCTGATGTAATTTCTATATTATGTACAGCTGTTCCTAAAGGTATATATGATAATGGTAATGCATTTCCTACTTCAATACTTGCATTTGGCCCTGAAGTGATTATGCTTCCCAATTGTAGTGTTCTTGGATATAATATATAGCGTTTTTCACCATCTTTATAGTGTAATAATGCTATACGTGCATTTCTATTTGGATCATATTCAATACTTACTACTTTACCTTCAATATCTAATTTATTTCTTTTAAAATCTATTATACGATATCTTCTTTTATGGCCACCTCCTCTATGTCTTGATGTAATTATTCCTTTATTATTATGTCCTTTATTTCGATGATTTTTAATTAGTAAAGATTTTTCTGGTTTGTTAGTTGTAATTTCTCCAAAAGTTGAAACAGTTCTATTTCTTGTGCCTGGAGTGTATGCTCTATATAAACGGATTGCCATATAATAACTATGTAAAATTAGTATAATTAAAATTAATTTTCTGGAAATAAATTAATGCTATCTTCATTATTTAATGTAATAATAGCTTTTTTATAGCTTGATATTTCTCCAATGAATTTTCCTACTGTTTTATTTTTTGGAGGTCTATTACATGTATTAATTTGTTTAACGCGTACATTGAAAACATATTCAATTGCTTTCTTTATGTCTATTTTATTAGCTTTGCTATTTACAGCAAAACTATATTGATTTTCTTCTAATAATTTTGTCGATTTGTCTGTTATAATTGGATATTTAAGTAAATCTAGTAATCTTCTTTGTTCATTTTTATGCATTGTATACCTCATTTATTTTGTCTAATGCATCTGTCGTAATTATTAATTTATTTGCTTTTAATAGTGCAATAATATTTATTTGATCTGCATTAATTAGTTCTATATTTTTAAAATTTCGTGTTGATAGGTATAAGTTTTTATTTTTAGATGTAACAATAATTAGTATGTGTGTTCTTTTTTCTATTACTAAACCTAAATTTTTAATTGCTTCTAATATAATTTTACTACTAGGTTTTATTATATTTGCTAAAAAATTTTCTACAAGAATAGTTTGTTTAGATTTATTATATAATAATGTTCTTAATGCTAGTTGTCTTTCTTTTTTATTTAATTTTATATTATAGCTTTTATTTTTAGGTCCAAAAGTAACACCACCGCCTTTCCATAAAGGAGATCTTATTGATCCAGCTCTTGCACGTCCTGTTCCTTTTTGTTTCCAAGGCTTTTTACCTCCACCTCTAACTTCACTCCGAGTTTTGGTATTTGCTGTTCCTTGTCTTTTATTTGTTAGTTGTTGAATAAGTGCTCTATGAATTAAGTACATACTATTATCAGTACTAATTGTGAGCATTATTTCTTTTATATTTTGTGAGTTTTTATCATCTGTAGATAAAGTATATTTTATTTGTTTTTTAGTCATACTGTTATTATTTTTTATTAATACTAATAATACTTCCAGGTTTTCCAGGAACGGATCCTTTTACTATAACAATATTTTCATCTGTGTTTATGTCAATAATTTGTAAATTTTTTACTGTTACTTTATTATGACCCATTCGACCAGCCATTTTTTTACCAGGAAATACTCGTCCAGGTGTAGTACCAGCACCAATAGATCCTGGTTGTCTATGATTTTTTGATCCATGACTCATTGGTCCTCGACTAAAATGATGTCTTTTTTGATAGCCAGTAAATCCTTTCCCTATGCTGAAGCCAGATATGTCAATTAAGTGACCTATTTTAAATTGATTGACTGTAATAATTTGACCTATATTAAAGTCTTTTAATGAGTTTACTTTATACTCTTTTAGATATTTTAAATTAGGAGCTCCTGATTTTTTTAAATGTCCTATTTGAGGTTTAGTTAATTTATTTTTATGAATTTCAGAGTATCCTATTTGAATAGCTTGATATCCATTAGATTCTTTGTTTTTTATTTGTGTAATCATACATGGCCCTACTTGTAAAATTGTTACAGGTATTGCACTTCCTTGATTATTAAAGAGTTGAGTCATTCCAAGTTTTGTTCCTAACAGACCAATTGACACAATAAATTTGTCTCCAAGTTCTGAAAGATTTTTACGCACAGGCTTATTATATATTTGAATATGATCATTATCTTTTAATTTAAGATAATTTTCAAGTTACTATTATATATTTTTTATTTATTTAAGAGTGTGGTAACTACGACTTTATAAAATAGATAATTTATTGCAAGATATATATAGTATAAAATTATCTATCTTCTTTTAAATTAAGGAAATTTATAGTATGAGTAAAGTTGTTGGAATTGATTTAGGAACTACAAATTCTGTTGTTGCAGTAATGGAAGGTGGAAAACCCACTGTAATACCTAATAAAGAAGGATTAAGAACAACTCCTTCTGTAGTAGCTTATACTAAAAAACAAGATAAATTAGTTGGTCATATTGCTAAAAGGCAAGCAGTAATGAATCCAGAGAATACTTTTTATTCTGTAAAAAGATTTATTGGTCGTAAAAAAGATGAAGTAAATAGTGAATCTCAGCAATCTTCTTATAATGTTAAAACAGATTCTAATGCTAATATTAAATTAGAGTGTCCTGCTTTAAATAAAGATTTTGCTCCAGAAGAAATATCTGCACAGATTTTAAGAAAATTAGTAGAGGATGCTAGTACATATTTAGGTCAATCTATTACGCAAGCTGTTATTACAGTTCCTGCTTATTTTAATGATTCTCAGAGACAAGCAACTAAAGATGCTGGTCAAATAGCAGGTTTAGATGTACTAAGAATTATAAATGAACCAACAGCTGCTTCTTTATCTTATGGTCTAGATAAAAAAGATAATGAAACTATTTTAGTCTTTGATTTAGGTGGGGGGACATTTGATGTTTCTATTTTAGAAGTAGGAGATGGGGTGTTTGAAGTATTATCTACTTCAGGTGATACTCATTTAGGTGGAGATGATTTTGATAGTGCAATAGTTTCATGGTTAATTAGTGAATTTAAAAATAATGAAGGTATTGATTTAGGTCAAGATAGACAAGCTTTGCAAAGATTAACTGAAGCAGCTGAAAAGGCAAAAATGGAATTATCTAGTCTGTCACAAACAGATATTAATTTACCTTTTATTACTTCAACAGATACTGGACCTAAACATTTGGAAAAAATGATAACTCGTGCAAAATTAGAAAATTTATGTGAAAATTTAATTAATCGATGTCAAGTTCCTGTAAATAATGCTTTAAAAGATGCTCAATTAAACGCTAGCAGCATCGATGAAATTGTTTTAGTTGGTGGTTCTACAAGAATACCTGCTGTACAAGAATTAGTAAAAAAAATTATTGGTAAAGAGCCTAATCAAAGTGTAAATCCTGATGAAGTTGTTGCAATTGGTGCTGCTGTTCAGGCAGGTGTTTTAGCTGGTGAAGTTAAGGATATACTTTTACTAGATGTTACACCTTTATCTTTGGGAGTTGAAACTTTAGGCGGAGTAATGACTAAAATTATAACTCGTAATACCACAGTTCCAACTAAAAAATCTGAAGTTTTTTCAACAGCTGTAGATAATCAACCTAATGTAGAGATACATGTACTTCAAGGAGAGAGAGAATTTACTAAAGATAATAAAAGTTTAGGAACTTTTAGATTGGATGGTATTATGCCAGCTCCGAGGGGAGTTCCTCAGATAGAAGTAACTTTTGATATTGATGCTAATGGTATTTTATCAGTTAATGCAAAAGATAAAGGAACAAATAAAGAACAGTCAATTACTATTACAGGTGCTTCAACTTTGCCTAAAGATGAAGTAGAGAAATTAGTAAGAGAAGCAGAGGAAAATTCTGATCTTGATAAACAAAAACGTGAAAATATTGATTTAAAAAATCAAGCTGATTCTTTTTGTTATCAGACTGAAAATCAGATTAAAGAATTATCTGATAAAATTAGTTCTGAAGAAAAAGAAAATTTAGAATCAATTATTGTCAAATTAAGAGAAGCTATTCAAAATGAAGATTATGATCTAATAAAATCTTTGCAAAAAGAAGGACAAGAATCTTTAATGGAGATTGCTAAAAAAGTATATGATACTAATGATACTCCAGAACAGCCTAGCACACAAAATTCTGATGATTCTGTGATAGATACTAATTCTGTTGAAGCTTAAAGTTTTTAAAAATATTTAGATATTGTAAATTTAAAATAATTTTTATAAAGCGGGTAACGCGATTCGAACGCGCGACATCAACCTTGGCAAGGTTGCGCTCTACCACTGAGCTATACCCGCTTACATGAATTTTCTCAATAAACCTTTGTTTTGTCAAGTATTTTAATAATTAATGCAGAATAGATATATGAAAAGTCAATATATCTATTCTGTTGTTATATAATTTATACTATACAATAAATGAATTTACTACACCTGTTATAATAACTAAACTAGCCCATATTCCTGCACCAGTGTAAATTAAGTTTTTAGATTGCTCCCATTGTCCAGGTGATGCTAATGTTACGGGTATTCCTACAACTAAAAGAGTTGATAATATTACTAAAATAAATACAAGTAATTGAACAATTATTGTCATTTCTTCTCTCCTTATTATGAATTAATGAATATATATGTAATATCTATTTATTGTATATATAATAACCTATATCATATTATTCACTACCTTTTTATCATTATTTTAAGATGTATCATTATATGCACCTAAACTTTTAAATAAAACTTACTTAAAGTTTTTTATGAATTGTGATTTAATTATTTAGGTAGATTAATAAAATATAGATATAACTATTTTTAGTTAATATAAAAAAAACTAAAAATTATTTATATTTCATGTACATTTTTATAAGTGTATATTTATTATTATCTTTGTGTAAATTAATTGTTAGAGGTATATTTCATGTTTACAACTATTATTTTAGCAAAATTGCCAGAAGCCTATATAATGTTTCGACCTTTGGTAGATATTTTACCTGTTATTCCTGTATTCTTTTTGCTTCTAGCCTTTGTATGGCAAGCAGCTATTGGTTTTAGGTAGAATGGGTATTTAACATTATTATTAATTAGAATAGTTTTTTATATATATTTTTTTATTGGTTAATATGGTAGAACCTCTATTATCAGGTATAGTATTAGGTCTTATTCCAGTTACCTTAGCAGGATTATTAGTAGCTGCTTATTTGCAATATCGCAGGGGTAATCAGTTTGGATTATAGTTAATATTCAGGTTGCTTATGTAATTTATAAATACTCTTAATATCGTATACTTTATTTAGAGTATTTATTTTATTTTAAATTGTATTACCAACTTGATTTAGTGACTCCTGGTAGAAGACATTCGTGTGACATTTCTCTGAATACATGTCTTGATAATCCAAAATCTCGATAAAAGCCCCTACTTCTTCCTGTCATCCAACATCTATTTCTTTTTCTGCAAGGTGCACTATTACGTGGTAATTGTTGCAATTGTTCCTGTAAATCAAGATGCTCTGTAAATTTAGAAGTTTTTTTAATATTATTTTTTATTTGTTCTCTTTTTTTGTAATACTTAGTAATTAATTTTTGTCTCTTAATTTCTCTCTGAATCATACTTTTTTTAGCCATATATATTCTCTGATATTTTATAAAGTTTTGTATATATTTCTATAATACTATCCAATTTATTTATGTATTGCAATAATTAGACCATCTCTAATATTCTTATATATAATAGAGATGGTTTAAAAGATTAAACAATAGATAATATGTATATATTATATTTACATCTTAATTTTATTTATCCAAATTTACC
This sequence comes from Opuntiella californica, assembly GCA_032270645.1. Taxonomy (NCBI): domain Eukaryota; phylum Rhodophyta; class Florideophyceae; order Gigartinales; genus Opuntiella; species Opuntiella californica. The sequence continues at coordinate 95,923 of JAUZSR010000003.1, read as the reverse complement.
TGATGTAGATGCAATAACAAATGCTGCATATGTCATAATATAGCCAACAGAGAAATGTGCTAAACCAACTAATCTTGCTTGTACAATTGATAAAGCCACTGGCTTATCCTTCCATCTAATTAAATTAGCTAAAGGTGTTCTCTCATGAGCCCATGCTAGTGTTTCTATCAACTCTTGCCAATATCCTCTCCAAGATATTAAAAACATAAATCCAGTAGCCCAAACAAGATGTCCAAATAAGAACATCCATGCCCATACAGATAGATTGTTCATGCCATAAGGATTATATCCATTAATTAATGGTGAAGAGTTTAGCCATAAGTAATCTCTTAGCCATCCCATAAGATATGTTGATGATTCATTAAATTGACTTACATTACCTTGCCAAATAGTGATATGTTTCCAATGCCAATAAAATGTTACCCAACCAATTGTATTTAACATCCAGAAGACAGATAGGTAAAATGCATCCCATGCAGATATATCGCAAGTACCACCACGTCCTGGACCGTCGCAAGGAAAGCTGTATCCAAAGTCTTTTTTATCTGGCATTAATTTAGATCCTCTCGCATCTAAAGCACCTTTTACTAATATTAAAGTAGTTGTATGTAGGCCTAATGCAATAGCATGATGTACTAGGAAATCTCCAGGACCAATTGTTAAAAATAAAGAATTTTTACCACTATTAATTGCTTCTAACCATCCTGGTAACCATACGCTATTTCCTGCTTGAGTTGCTATATTTGAATTTGATGATAATAAAACATTGAAACCATATAGTGCTTTTCCTGAACTTGCTTGAATCCATTGTGCAAATACTGGTTCAATTAGTATTTGCTTTTCTGGTGTACCAAAAGCAATCATTGTATCATTATGAATATATAATCCCAGAGTATGAAAACCCAAGAAAAGAGATACCCAACTTAAGTGTGAGATGATTGCTTCTTTATGTTCTAGTATTCTCGCTAATACATTATCTTTATTTTGTTCAGGATCATAATCTCTTATAAAAAAAATTGCACCATGAGCAAAAGCACCAACCATTAGGAATCCTGCTATATATTGGTGATGAGTATATAAAGCAGCTTGAGTAGTGAAGTCTTTTGCCATAAATGCATATGGAGGCATTGCATACATGTGTTGTGCTACTAGAGATGTAATTACGCCTAAAGATCCTAAAGCTAATCCTAATTGAATATGTAATGAGTTAGTAATTGTTTCATATAATCCTTTATGTCCAGCTCCTAATTTACCACTTGGAGGACGATGTGCATCAATAATATCTTTTAAATTATGTCCAATACCCCAATTAGTTTTGTACATGTGACCAGCAACAATAAATACAATTGCAATTGCTAGATGGTGATGAGCAATATCTGTCAACCATAAAGATTGGCTTTGTGGATGAAAACCACCTAAAAAAGTTAGTATAGCTGTACCAGCTCCTTCACTTGTTCCAAATGTATGATTTAAGCTGTCAGGGTTTGATGCATATTCACCCCATTTTCCTGTAAAAAATGGCTGTAAACCGTTTGGATGAGGTAATGTTGTAGTAAAATTATCCCATCTCACGTGTTGTCCACGTGATTCTGGTATTGCTACATGAACTAGATGTCCTGTCCATGCCAGTGAGCTTACTCCAAATAATCCAGATAAATGGTGATTTAATCTAGATTCATTATCTTTAAACCAAGATAATCCAGGTTTAAACTTTGGTTGTAAATGTAACCAACCTGCAAATAGCATTAATGCTGATAAGATTAGTAATAATAATGCTCCAATATATAGGTCATTATTAGTACGCATTCCTATTGTATACCACCAATGATATATACCTGAATAACTAATATTGACAGGGTAAGAAGCACCTCCTTTTGTAAATGCTTTAATTGCTGGTTGTCCAAAATGAGGATCCCATATAGCATGTGCAATAGGCTTTGTTGTTAATGGCTTTAAAACCCATTGTTCAAAGTTACCTTGCCAAGCAACATGAAATAAGTTGCCTGATGTCCATAAAAAAATAATAGCAATATGTCCGAAATGAGAAGCAAATATCTTTTGATATAAATTTTCTTCTGTCATTCCATCATGGCTTTCAAAATCATGTGCAGTAGCTATACCATACCAAATTCTTCTTGTTGTAGGATCTTGTGCTAATGCTTGACTAAACTTCGGAAATTTTGTTCCCATTTTTATTTTCCTGATTCCTCTTTTATCCTACAGATATTATTCTTGCTAAGAAAAACGCCCAAGTTGTACCTATTCCGCCTAATAAATAGTGTGCTACACCAACAGCTCTACCTTGAGTAATACTTAATGCTCTAGGTTGAATTGATGGAGCTACTTTTACTTTATTGTGAGCCCATATAATTGATTCTATAAGTTCTTGCCAGTATCCACGTCCACTAAATAAAAACATTAAGCTAAATGCCCATATAAAATGTGCTCCCAGGAATATTAAGCCATATGCAGATAAAGATGATCCATATGATTGAATTACTTGTGAAGCTTGAGCCCATAGGAAGTCTCTTAGCCATCCATTAATTGTAATTGCACTTTGTGCAAAATTTCCACCTGTAATATGAGATACTTTTCCTGAAGCAGATACACTACCCCAAACATCAGATTGCATCTTCCAGCTAAAATGAAATAATACAATAGAGAGAGAGTTATACATCCAAAAAAGTCCTAAGAATACATGATCCCATCCTGATACTTGGCAAGTACCACCACGTCCTGGACCATCGCAAGGAAATCTAAAACCTAAATTTGATTTATCTGGTATTAGTCTTGAATTTCTTGAGAATAAGAATCCTTTAACTAAAATTAGTACAGCAACATGTATTGTAAAGGCATGTATATGATGTACCATGAAGTCAGCTGTCCCGAGTGATATTGGCATCATTGCAACTTTATTACTAACAGAGATAATATCTCCTCCAAATGCGTAACTTGCTGTTGCTAAAGCGTTTGGACTTGTATTATTTGGTGCTAGAGTATGAATATTTTGGACCCATTGTGCGAATATTGGTTGCAATTGAATAGCTGTATCTGAGAACATATCTTGAGATCTGCCAAGTGCTCTCATAGTATCATTATGAATATATAATCCAAATGAATGGAATCCTAAGAAAATACAGATCCAGTTTAGGTGAGATATTATAGCATCTCTATGGCGTATAATTCTGTCCAATACATTGTTATAATTTTGTGCAGGATTATAATCTCGAACCATAAATATAGATGCATGTGCGCCTGCTCCAACAATGCAGAATCCACCAATCCATATATGATGAGTGAAGAGTGATAATTGTGTTGGATAATCTGTTGCAATATATGGATATGGAGGCATAGCATACATGTGATGAGCTACTATAATACTTAATGACCCCATCATAGCTAAGTTAATTGCTAATTGTGCATGCCAAGATGTTGTTAAAATTTCATATAGACCTTTGTGTCCTTCACCTGTAAATGGACCTTTATGAGCCTCTAATATTTCTTTCATACTATGCCCAATACCCCAATTAGTCCTATACATATGTCCTGCAACTAAAAAGAGTACAGCTAATGCTAAATGATGATGTGCTGTATCACTTAACCATAAACCGCCAGTAATTGGATTTAGTCCTCCTTTGAATGTTAAAAAATCTGAATATTCATTCCAGTTTAATGTAAAGAAAGGTATTATACCTTTGCTAAAGCTAGGATAAAGTTGAGACATTAAGTCTCTATTGACTAAAAATTCGTGTGGTAATGGTAGTTCTTGTGGAGAAACACCAGCATCTAGTAATTTATTTATTGGTAAAGCTATATGAATTTGATGTCCTGACCATCCTAAGCAACCTAATCCTAGCAAACCTGCTAGATGATGATTCATCATTGATTCAACATTTTGAAACCATTCAAGTTTTGGTGCAGCTTTATGGTAATGAAACCATCCAGCAAATATCATTAATGCTGACATTACTAATCCACCAATTGCTGTTACATATAGTTCAAATTCTGTAGTGATACCGGAAGATCTCCATAGTTGGAAAAAACCTGATGTTATTTGAACTCCTTGAAAACCTCCACCAACATCTCCATTTAAGATTTCTTGTCCTACAATAGGCCATACAATTTGTGCACTAGGTTTGATTACTGTTGGATTACTTAACCAAGCAATATAGTTTGAAAATCTTGCACCATGAAAATACATGCCACTAAGCCATAAAAATATAATTGCTAATTGTCCAAAATGTGCACTGAAAATTTTTCTTGAAACTTCTTCTAATGAACTTGTATGACTGTCAAAGTCGTGAGCATCAGCATGTAGATTCCAGATCCATGTTGTGGTTTTAGGACCTTTTCCAAGTGCTCTTGAAAAATGACCAGGTTTTGCCCATTTTTCGAAAGATGTGCTTACTGGATTTTTATCTACAGTAACTTTAACTTTGTTTGTCTCTTGCTCTTGTGAGCTAATTGTCATCGAGCTTCTCCTAACTATTTTTACTAAAATGAGACAATGAATAAAACGCTCACTAACTGAGAATACAAATAAATTATTAGTTTTATTCTCTTTTATTTCTTTTTTCAATTAAGATGTGAGTTTTTATTATAGTATAATATTATAAATATAATTAACATTATATTGAAAATTTGTTAACAATAGTTAAAATCTAATTTATTCTGGTAGAGGTTTTACTCGCATTAATGCTTGACCACAATCAATAATATCTCCATCATGTACTAATATTTCGACAATTTCTCCGTTAACCTCAGATTCTATTTCATTCATTAATTTCATTGCTTCAATAATGCATACAGTTTGTTGTTTTTGAACAAGATCATATAAATTTACAAAAGTAGGTTCACTAGGTGCTGGTGAACAATAGAATGTGCCAACCATAGGAGATACAATAGTGAAGTAAGTTTCAGAGATATTATTAGAAATTGTTTTATAATTTAAATCTTCATTCTTTATTTTATTTTCATTGGATATTATTGGTTTACTTGTAACTATATTTTTTTTTGTAATTATATGATTTGATCTATTAATAGTTAATGCAAATGTATTACTTTTGATATTTATTTCATTTATGTTATGTTGTTGAATTGAACATAATAATTTTCTTAAATCTTTTATTTGAAATTTCATATTAATTAATTATAATTTATTTATTATATTTTTCTTTATTTTTTGAATATTATGTAAATTTAAACTCTATTTCTCCTGGCAACATCCAAATTCTAGTATAGTCTTTAAATTCTATAATGGGAACATAATAGTTTTTTTTTATCTTTTTATATCCTGCGATAATACCTGTTTTATGTAAATAGTGAATTGTATTAAGATTACTTTTACTATTTACTTTTATTATTATTACTCTTTTTCCTAATATCATAGTTAATCATTTATATATTATACTTTAAATTTTTATTGGAGTTCATTATCTTATATATTGAATCAGGTTTGTTATTTCTTAATCAATTCATGATTGCTCATAATCTAAAAATAGATAATAATTAATAGTGTTAGATTAAATTTTACTTATATACTTTTAAGTATATATACAATTATATAGATAAATAATGTTAATTGCAGATGATTTAGATAAGCTTTTAGAAATATTACCTGATTTTATACGTCATCCTTTAGAAAATCATCCAGATCGTAAACTTTTAATTGAAGTTGTTATGGATTTAGGTCGTAGGCCTGAAGCGCGTTTTCCTAAAGGGCCTGAGTATTTATCGGCAAGAACTATTTCATGGCAAGATTTAGATTTTTGTATTAAGAGGGTTGGTAATTTTAGTGGAGATAATCGTTCAGGTATTGAAAGAACATTACATAGAATTAGTTCAATAAGAAATAGAAAGGGCAGTATTATTGGTTTAACTTGTCGAGTCGGTAGAGCAATTTTTGGAACAATTAGTATTATTCGTGATTTATTAGAAAGAAAAGAATCTTTATTATTATTAGGTAAACCTGGAGTAGGTAAAACTACAGCTATTCGAGAAATAGCTAGAGTTTTAGCTGATGAGATGGAAAAGAGAGTTGTTATTATTGATACTTCTAATGAAATAGCTGGTGATGGAGATATTCCTCATCCTGCTATTGGGCGCGCTCGTAGAATGCAAGTTGCACGTCCAGAATTACAACATCAAGTTATGATTGAAGCGGTTGAAAATCATATGCCTGAAGTAATTATTATTGATGAAATTGGTACTGAATTAGAAGCATTAGCAGCACGTACAATTGCAGAAAGAGGTGTTCAATTAGTTGGTACAGCTCATGGAAATTATTTAAAAAGTTTAATAAAAAATCCTATTTTATCAGACTTAATCGGTGGCATACAATATGTTACACTTGGTGACGATGAAGCTAAGCGTAGGGGTTCACAGAAAAGTATATTAGAGAGAAAAGCAGCTCCAGCATTTCAAGTTGCAATTGAAATTCATGAACGTAATAATTGGATTGTTCATGAAAAAGTAGATCAGGCTGTTGATCAAATTCTACAAGGAGTAACATTATTAATACAAAGGCGAAAATTTAATGAATATGGTTCTATTTGTATTGAATGTGAACAATCCATTTCTGAAGATTTTTCTACTAATTTGAGTCAAAATCCAAAATGGAACAGTAATCGACAGTTTAATTTTGGAAAACAATTGCTTATTGCACAAAATTCTTTAGGTAATCAAAATAAAGTAAAGTATCAAGGTAAAATTAAAAATCATCTGAATTCTACATCTGATAAAAAGAATCAATTGTATTTATTGGAGCATAATCAACAAAGTATGTTCCTTTATCCTTATTCTATTAATATTCAACAAATAGAAGCTGTTATAAATACTTTACAATTACCTATTATATTAACAAAAGATGTTCTTCATGCAGATGTAATTTTAGCTTTAAGATCAAATGTTAAGCAAAATACCAAGTTAAGACAAATTGCAAAGTCACGTCAAGTGACAATCTATACAGTATACAATAGTACAGTTCCTTATATTACAAGAGCTTTAAGACAAATATTGAGTATTTCTAAAGTTCCTCATTTAAATTGGCAAGAATTATGTATTAATAAAAAAACAATAGAAATTGAAGCTTTAGCTGAGACACGTATTGCAATAGAAAAGATTGTTATCGGAAAGAAACAGTCTGTAGAATTATTATCTCGTTTAGCAAATTTACGTAAATTACAACATGACTTAATAGACTCTTATAATTTACGATCAAGGAGTTTTGGTGAAGAACCTAGGAGAAGATTGCGTATTTATCCAGATTAATACTTTGCAATCTGTTGCATAAATTGTTTAATATTATTATAGATACAGGTCATTATATAAATTTTTCAATTATTAGGAATTATTAGATCATGTCATTTACACAAGAAGAAAATCCCATTTTTACAAAAGTACGTGATATTGTAGTTCAGCAACTAGAAGTTAAACAAGAACAAGTTACTTGGGAAGCTAATTTTGCCAATGATTTAGAAGCTGATTCATTAGATACAGTTGAGTTAGTTATGGCTATTGAAGAAGAGTTTGGTATAGAAATACCAGATGAAGATGCAGAACTAATATCTACTGTAAAAGAGGCAATTGAGTTTATTGAAAAAGCTGTAGTTTAATTTTACAATCTAATTATTGTATATTTTTAAATTTTACGGAGAGGGTGGGATTCGAACCCACGGAACCTTACGGTTCATCTGATTTCAAATCAGACGCAATCAACCAACTCTACCACCTCTCCAATTGTATAATAAATAATATATCAGAAATAAGACTATAAATACAATTTTTACAGTCTTGTAGTTAAATTTTTTTATAGATTTAATTATTCATATGTAGCTTTTCCTGTAAATTTTTTATTTACAGGATTATCGTTTTTACCAATACAATGTTGTATTTTACCAATACCTTCGCGTCCTGGATTTACTTTCTCTGGAAAGACGCCATCTTTAGGATGTAGGTATTGTACTTCTCCACTTGGAAAAATTCTATATATTTTAAAATCACTTATTTTAAATGTACTTTTTAATTGTGCACTTAATGCTAAGCATTGTTCTTTTTTTGCTAAATATAGTAAGTTATCTCCTTCACGCATTATTGCTGCACCACCAGTAGGCATTTCAAAAATTTTTTCTGATTTACTTGTCCATGTAATAGCATATTTTTCTTCTATTTCAGCAGCTCTTAGCCAACCACCAGTACTTCCTCCGAACGTAGGAGAAGGCATTTTTAGATCTATAGTATTTGTCATATATTTGTTTAGATATAAGTATTGAATTTTTATTTATTATATTTTAGTTTTTAATTTATTTTAATAAAAAGAAATAAAGCTTCATGATTAGCATTATGCTAGTTAATGATTTATTTTAATCATTAACTTATATTTATTTTACCGAATTGTTGATGCTACTTTTCTAGATTCCACAGGAGGAATTAAGTAAAGTTTTATTAAAATAATCCCTAGTTGAATATATATTGGTATTTTAGCTAAATTTTTTCTAAATTGATTAATATTTAATTCATCGATTTCTATTAATAATTTATTCTGTGTTGCACATTCATCTAAGTATTGAAAAAATTCTGGCTTATCAATGTTAAGTGCAACTGGAAAAATACGTGAAGCACTCTCATTAGTTTTTCTAATTACTTGAATATCGTATTGTCTGGGATCTAATCCAATAGATTTATAAAAATCAGATCTCTGGAAGTCATTTAAATACATTGTTGCAAATACACTTAATAGAAAAAATCTGCACCACAAGTTTGCCTGAATATTATTTAAAAATTGGGGCTGAGATTTTAATAGGGCGGCAAAAAAATCTCCATGACGATTTTCATCTTGACACCAATTTTCAAAAAATTTAAATATTGGATAAATACGATATTTGGGATGTTGTTCTAAATGTCTATATATAGTGATATATCGCCAGTATCCAATTTTTTCCGATAAATATGTTGCATAGAATATAAACTTAGGAGAGAAAAAGGTATATTTTCTACTTTTAGTTAAAAAGCCTAAATCTAATGATCTGTTAAAATCTCCTATAGCTTTATTTAAGAAGCCAGCATGTCTTGCTTCATCTCTGGACATTAATAGAAAGCATTCAGCCACAATTGGATTAATAGTTTGTAGTCTGCGAGATAGTTCTTTGTATAATAGGAATCCAGAAAATTCAGCAGTACATGATCTTTCTAGAAATTCTATGAATAAAGATTTAGTCTTATTATCTAAATTATTCCATGATTGTTCAAATTCTTCATCCCTGATAAAGTGTTGTCGATTATAGTCTGCTCTAAATTCTTGTAACAATGCTTTGAATTCATATAAATTTAAAGAAATATCTAATTTAGCCATTTCTTCAAAATCTGTTGTATAAAATCTAGGTGTAAGTAACGTTTCTTTAACAGTGATTTGTGATGTATTAATAGTAGTTTGCATGTTTACTTGATTATAAGAGAAATGTTGATTACTTTACTAACTTTTATTCACCAATTAGTCTTATACTAACTCTAACTTTCTTTTTGTTTATAATTCAAACTTAAAAATTTACATTTCTTGATCTACAATAATGATCCAAGTTATTATTATTGTATAAATAAATAATTAATTGGAGTTATAGTATGATATAAAAGATTCTTTTTATATTTTATAAGAGTAACACAATGATTGATATTATAAGTTTAGGTTGGGGATGTTTTTTAGCAGTATTTACTTTTTCTGTTGCTTTAGTTGTTTGGGGTAGAAATGGTTTTTAATTAAATCTATTATGTGATTAGTAAATTATGAAGGAGTATAATTAATGTATGGGAAATGAAATTCTAGAAGCTGGTATTATTAGTTCAACTTTAATATTATTAGGTTTAATTTTAGGTTTTGCATTATTAAAAATACAAGGAGAATAATTGCTTAAGGCTTTTATAATATGTATTTAAATATAAAATATATGATAGAGTTACTCTATCGTATGTTTTATTCTATTCAAGTAATTATTTAATATAAGTAAGTTATAGTATGAAATTAATCTGGTATATCGTAAGTATTATTACTATTTTGTTAATATTAATAAGTAATCCTAAAACTACTAATTTAGGTAATCAAGCAAATGTATTAAATTTTACTCGTAGTACTCAGCAGGGCTTGCAATTAATAATTGCTTTAAATGTGAGTATTTTTTTCTTTCTTACAATATTATCTGTTTTACTTATACCTATTTAATATTTAAATAGTAATTCTTAATTTAATATAATTTTTATATTTATTTTATGTTTATACCAAAAGAATTATGTCCTGTACCATTTGATCAACAGCCTTTAAATGAGTATGTTGCATTAAAAAAATCTTGTTTTTTTTCTTGGTCTATTTTGTCTATAAATCAATATATTGATACAATTTACCTTATATTTACATCTTTATTTGTATTATTAAGTCCATTTGCTTTTGTGATTATGTATACTAATACTGATATCTTACAAGTTATATTATGTGATATTTTAATTGTAACTTTCATTTTTATATTTATTTTTATAAGATTATATTTAGGTTGGTCATATGTTATTAAACGTTTAGTAAGTGCAACTGTGTTTTATGAAGAATCAGGCTGGTATGATGGGCAGATTTGGATTAAATCAGGTGAAATTTTAACAAAAGATCGTTTAATTGGATTGTATATAGTGAATCCATTTATTGATAGAATTAGATATAGTCTGTTAATATCTATTTGTTTATGTATATTTGAGATCTTTATATTTTATTTGCTTTAATACATTTATTGATATAATATATTATCACATGGTAATCGCGGGGTAGAGCAGTCTGGTAGCTCGTCGGGCTCATAACCCGAAGGCCAATGGTTCAAATCCATTCCCCGCTATAATTATTTCTATATTATGAAGTAAAATATGCTATATTGTCTATTATTACGATTTTATATAAATTTTATATTATGAGAGAAATTTTTAATGATAGAAGAGAATGATTGTATTAGGGTTGGTCAGCATGCACCTGATTTTTGTGCTACTGCAGTATATGACCAAGAATTTAGAGAGATAAAATTATCGGATTACCTTGGTAAATATGTTATTTTATTATTTTATCCTTTAGATTTTACATTTGTGTGTCCTACAGAGATAACTGCATTTAGTGATGCTTATAAAACGTTCAAAAATTTGAATACCGAAATTTTAGGTATATCTGTGGATAGTGAATATTCACATTTAGCTTGGTTGCAAACAGATCGTGAATCTGGAGGACTTGGAGATTTGAACTATTCTTTAATATCTGATTTAACAAAAAGAATTAGTTTATCTTATAATGTATTAACAGAAGCAGGTACAGCATTAAGAGGATTATTTATTATAGATCAAGAAGGTATTATACAGCATTCATTAGTTAATAATTTAGATTTTGGTCGTAGTGTTAATGAAGCTTTAAGAACCTTACAAGCTATTCAATATGTTCAATTACATCCAGATGAAGTCTGTCCTGCTAATTGGAAGCCAGGCAGTCCAACTATAATTAGTAATCCTAAAAAATCAATAGAATATTTTAGTTCTATATAGATTATATGTTTATACTTTAAAATATTTAATATAATAATTAGCTAAAAAGTTTTATTCTATTTATAAAATAATTGGTGAATTTTAATAATTAAAAATAATTACTTTGTAAGAATAAATAGGGAATAATTTATGTCTACTAATTTAGCTCAGCAACTACGTGAAGGTACAACAAAATCACATAGTATGGCTGAAAATGTAAGCTTTGTAAAATCTTTTTTAGGTGGAGTCGTTGATAAAAAATCCTATCGTAAGTTAGTAGCAAATCTATTTTTTGTTTATACAGCGATTGAAGAAGAACTTGATAATAATAAAGATCATTCTCTTGTTAAATCTATTTATTTCCCTGAACTTCATCGTAAATTAAGTTTATCTGAAGATTTAGAATATTATTATGGTCCAGATTGGAACGAATGCGTAGAGCCTTCTTTGGCTACTATAAATTATGTAAATAGAATACATGAAATAGGTAGTAATCAGCCTGAATTACTAATTTCTCATGCATATACTCGTTATATGGGAGATTTATCAGGAGGGCAAATATTGAAAAAAATAGCTCAAAGTGCTATGCAGTTGCCTGGTAAAGATGGGACCGCATTTTATGATTTTCAAAATATTGAAGATGATAAAGCTTTTAAGGCAAAATATCGTAATGCACTGGATAGTGTTCCTATTAATGACAGCCAAGTTGCTCAAATTATCGCAGAAGCAAATACAGCTTTTAATTTAAATATGAGAATTTTCCAAGAATTAAACTCAAATTTAATTAAAATTATGGTTATGCTCTTATTAAATACGATTGGTAATTTTCGTAAAAAACGCTAATAAATTTAGCTTCTATTTATAAACCTTTAATTCATAATATATTAATTTATTTTTTTGATACATTATATAAGAATCAATATGAGTAAGATAAAAACATCTAAATCAATTGCCAAGCGTTTTCAAGTTACTTCAAGTGGTAAATTTATGCGTCATAAGGCATCACGTAGTCATCTATTGCAAAAGAAAACATCTAAAAGAAAACAGCATTTAAGGAAAGTTGTTAATGTAAATAAAAGTGATTTACTTAGTTTCATAAGTAAGTTACCATATGTTTCATAATTAATATTTTGAATTTTATAGTTTGTATGATATAAATATTAATTATTAGTTTTTATTTAGAATTTTAAAATACAGAATATTTATGACTCGTGTTAAAAGAGGCAATGTTGCACGAAAAAGACGTAAAAATATATTGACATTAGCAAAAGGTTTTAGGGGATCTCATTCATCTTTATTTCGTACAGCTAAGCAACAAGTTTTAAAAGCTTTAAGATATTCTTATGTTGGAAGAAAAAATAAAAAGCGAAATTATAGAAGTTTATGGATTCTACGTATAAATGCAGCTGTTCATCCATTTAATCTTACCTATTCTCAATTTATTTCCAGTTTAAAAAATGCTAAAATAGGATTAAATCGTAAAATGTTATCACAAATGGCAATCATTGATACCAAAGCATTTCATTTATTAATTAAAGAGATTCTTTAAATTATTTCATTTCAAGAGCACAATACAAATTTTAATTGTTTTTGAATTGTGTGTACTTGAAATATACTTAATGGGTAATAAATTATATATTGTTAGTAAATTCTATTGATAACGTAATTACTAATTAATTTCAATGTTTGACTTGCTTCACAAGAATATTCATTTCCTAAAGATTGTAATGCAGCTTGTATATGTTCTTCTGCTAAATCTTTTGCTTTTGTTATTCCATTATTATTTTTAATTATATTTATTGCGTTTTCAATATCTTCTTTATTTTGAAATTCTCTATTAATAAAATTATATAGTTCAGGAGATTCTTCCAAAGCAAAAATTAAAGGCGATGTTAAATTTCCATTTTTTAGATCAGATCCAGCTGGCTTACCTAAAGATTTGTATGATCCTGTAATATCTAAGATATCATCAATAATTTGAAATGCTAATCCTAAATGTTTACCATACATGTAAAACTTATTCTGTATAGTTTCATTTGAGCCACTTAACATAGCTGCTGCTTTACAACTTGCAGCTATTAAAGATGCTGTTTTATAAAATGATTTTTCAATATAATCGTCTATTGAAATATTAATTTTAAAATTACTAATTCCTTGCCTAACTTCTCCTTCAGCGAAATCAGTAATAACTTTAGAAATTGTTTTAACAACTTCTAGATTATTTAAATTAGCTAAATACCAAGAAGATTGTGCAAATAAAAAGTCTCCTGCAAGAACAGCTACTTTTGTACTAAATGTATTATGTACGGTATTTACTCCTCGTCTTGTATCACATTCATCAACTACATCATCATGTACTAAGCTTGCCGTATGTATAATTTCAGTTATTTCCGCAAGTCTAAGTTGTTCAGATAGTATTTGTATTTTTCCAATTGTTGTTTGTGCAACCAGCAGAACTATAGCAGGTCTAATTCTTTTACCTCCCGCATAAAATAGGTGCTCTGCTGCAGCGTATAGTATTGGATTTTTAGCTCCTACCATTTTTTTTAGATTATTATCTAAAACTAATAAATCATTTTGAATAGGGAGAAATATATTTTTTGATATATGCATAATAATTATTAGTAATTAAATAAGGTTTTTATGTAGCAAATTATTATAACTACATTATTTTTTTTATACTTATTGCCTTATTTTTTATTCTAATTTTATTATCTATAGAATATATTATTACTATTTTTAATTTTATCCTTTATTATTAAAGCTAGTTCCTATATTGTTATATTATTTAGAAATTTAATTGTAGGAGATGATGAAATAAGTATGAGTGATAATATTGTTTTACCTTTAAAATTGTCTGAGAATAATAATATAAGTTCTGAGATTATGTTGGGATTATATGAAGATATGTTATTAGGGCGTAATTTTGAAGATATGTGTGCTCAGATGTATTATCGTGGCAAAATGTTTGGCTTTGTTCATTTATATAATGGACAAGAAGCGGTCTCTACAGGTGTAATTAAATGTTTGCATAATTCAGATTATGTATGTAGTACATATCGTGATCATGTGCATGCATTAAGCAAGGGTGTGCCCGCTAATTTAGTGATGGCTGAATTATTTGGTAAAGAGACAGGTTGTAGTCATGGTCGTGGTGGATCTATGCATATTTTTTCTGCTCCACATAATTTTTTAGGTGGATTTGCTTTTATTGGAGAAGGTATTCCTGTTGCTACTGGTGCTGCATTTCAAAGTGTATATCGAAATCAAGTCTTAAATCATAAAGAGCAAATGCGTGTTACGGCATGTTTTTTTGGTGATGGTACAAGTAATAATGGACAATTCTTTGAATGCTTAAATATGGCTGTTTTGTGGAAATTACCTATTCTTTTTATTGTTGAAAATAATCAATGGGCGATAGGTATGGCTCATCAGAGATCTAGTTCAACACCAGAAATACATCAAAAAGCTAATGCTTTTGGTTTACCTGGCATAGAAGTTGATGGAATGGATGTATTAGCTGTGAGAGAAGTTACTCAGAAAGCAATTAAAAGAGCAAGATCAGGTGAAGGGCCAACATTAATTGAAGCATTAACATATCGTTTTCGTGGTCACTCTTTAGCTGATCCTGATGAATTACGTTCTCATCAAGAAAAAGAAGCCTGGTTAGCACGAGATCCTATTAAGTCTTTTAAAAATTATTTATTATTAAATGAAATTAGTGGTGAAGAAATTCTTGATAGTATAAATAATAAGATTAAGCAGCAAATTGATGAAGCTGTAGATTTTGCATTATGTAGTCCAGAACCTGAAGTTAAAGATTTAAAGCGCTATTTATTTGCTGAAGATCTATAAATTTACTTATTTTGAGTTAAATATTTATTAATTTTTAATCTATTTTAATTAAACGATTATGGCTAAAGTGTTCATGTTTGATGCTTTGAGAGAGGCTACCGATGAAGAAATGGAAAAAGATTCATCAGTCTTTGTTTTAGGTGAAGATGTAGGACATTATGGTGGCTCATATAAAGTAACAAAAGATTTGCATGCTAAGTATGGAGATTTAAGAGTATTAGATACTCCAATTGCAGAAAATAGTTTTATGGGTATGGCAATAGGTGCTGCTATTACTGGCTTGAGGCCTATTGTCGAAGGTATGAATATGAGTTTTTTATTACTTGCATTTAATCAAATTTCCAATAATGCGGGTATGTTACGTTATACATCAGGAGGTAATTTTAAAATACCTATTGTTATTCGTGGTCCTGGTGGTGTTGGTAGACAGCTTGGAGCAGAGCATTCTCAGAGATTGGAAGCTTATTTTCAGGCTATACCTGGTTTAAAAATTGTAGCTTGTTCTACACCTTATAATGCTAAAGGTTTATTAAAATCTGCAATTAAAGATGATAATCCAGTCATTCTATTTGAGCATGTTTTGCTGTATAATTTGAAAGAAGATTTACCGGATGAAGAGTATTTTATTCCTCTAGATAAGGCTGAACTAGTTAGACGAGGTCAGCAGGTTACAATTGTTACATATTCTCGTATGCGTCATCATGTAATGGAAGCAGTTAATAAATTGATAAATGAAGGTTATGATCCTGAAGTTTTAGATTTAATTTCCTTAAAACCTATTGATATTTTTTCTATTAGTCAATCATTAAAGAAAACACACAAATTAGTAATTGTAGAAGAATGTATGAAAACAGGTGGTATTGCTGCAGAAATTATAGCTCAAATTAATGATAATTGGTTTGATTTATTAGATGCACCTATTATTCGTTTATCTTCACAAGATATACCAACACCTTATAATGGAACTTTAGAAAAAGCCACTGTCATACATCCTCATCAGATTGTTGATGCTGTGAGGACTTTAATTAATCTTTAGTTTTTTATAAATAATTATATTTAATAAGTAAGTTTATGAGCTTACTTATTTAATTTTTTAAAAATTCATTTCAGCAGCTTGTACTTTCTCCCACTGTTTTTTCTTTAATACAAAGAATATTTGTGCTAATGTTATAGCAAAGAAAAAAATTATCATACCTTGAATTCTAGCAGGGCTTTGTAAAACAATCTCTGTTTCATTTTGTCCAAATCCTCCAATATTGGGATCCTTAGTAATTACTTGGTTAGCTAATACATTATTTCCTTTTGTAATATTTAAATCTAAACCAGCAGGTATATTCTCTTTAACAGTTTCTCCATCTAATTTTTCTATGTATATACTATAACCACCTTTATCTAATACTTCAATTTGTTGAATTTTCCCACTATTTAAAGCTGTAAAAAAATTATTATTTGATTTATCTCCAGTTGGATAAATTTGTCCTCTTCCTCTATTACCTCCAACATAAATGGGATATTTCAAGAAATGTGCATTTTTATTTTTACTAGGATCAGGTGATAATATTGGAAAAGTAATTTCTTTGTTTGTATCACCAGCAATAGGTCCTACAACTAAAATATTTTCCTTTGATGTACTATATGGTTGTATATATGTTCCTTTTGTTTTTTCTTTCAACTCTTGTGAGATTAAATTTTTTGGAGCTAATTTGAAACCATCTGGTAGTATTAATATAGCGCCTACATTTAAAGGCCCTTTTTGTCCATTTCCAAGAATTTGTTGATTATTACTATTATAAGGTATTTTTACAGTTGTTTCGAAAATAGTATTTGGTAATACAGCTTGAGGAGCTTCAATTTCTACAGGTTTTTGTGCTAAATGGCAGTTAGCACATACAATGCGTCCAGTTGCTTCTCGCGGATCTTCATATCCCTGTTGAGCATATAGCGGAAATGCTTGTGTTTGTATTGGATTAAGTATATTAATATGTATAATACTTACTAGTATTAACATGCATATTATAGTAATTTTTCTCAAATATTTTAAGTTCAGTAATTTCATATAATTTAATTGTATAATTTAAAGATAAAAAATACTATATCTATTCTCTATAATAATAGCATTCTATATTTATTATTGTGAATAAATACAGTCTATTAATTTATTTTTATATCAAGATTTAAGTTTTTTACTATGAAAATTTTATTTATTAATGCTCTTTAAAATGAGAATACCTGTAAAATATAATAATATTATTGCTAATGACATAAAAATTTGAGTTAAAGGATCTGTAGAAGGAGTTAGAATAGCTCCTATAATAGTTGATATAAAAATAGTATATTTCCAGGAAGCTAACATTTGTTTAGATGAAAAAATATTTGTGACACCTAGAATAATTTGAATAATTGGTATTTGAAATGCTATACCAGTACTAAAGAGTAATAATAATATAAAATTAAAATATTGTTCAAATGACCATATGGGTTCTACAATTTCAGCTCCATATTGAATTAAAAATTTTAAAGCAGCAGGAGCTAAAATTTTATATGAAAATAAAATACCTGTAAAAAATAAAATAATTGATGATATTAAAATTGGTACAATAATATTAGTTTCTTTTTTAGTTAAACCAGGGAGTATAAATAGAATTATTTGATAAATAGTAAATGGACTACTTAATATAAATCCTGCATATGTAGCAACTTTGATAGATGCAAAAAAATATTCTCCTGGTGCTAATTGTAAGAATTTAATTCCACTTGCAGGTTGTTGTAATAAATAAGATATATTTTTAATATATATCAAGCAAATAATAGTGATTACTATAAATATTATTAAAGCAATAAAAATTCTTTGCCTTAATTCTTCTAAGTGTTCAAAAATTGACATATTAGCATTATTATTCCAATGTTTTGTCATGATATGTTGTGTAAAATATATATAGTATTTATCTATTCGATTAATCTAAAATGTTTAATTATAATAAATTATTTGAGAAGTATTACAAAATTTATATTTATTCAAGGTAGTTTTCTTTTTACTTATATTATAGGAATAAGTATTTTTAGAATACAAAAACTATCTCAAATTAAAGCTTTTCTTTATTATTAAATAAATTTATTAAATATTAAAAGTTTTATTTAAGCTATTTTATTTTTTGTAGAAAATAATAATGATAAGATAAAAAACTTAATATAATCTTAAGGAGACATATTGTAATGATTGTTAAGGCAAGTGGTGGAAGTCCATTAGCACGACCACAACTTTACCGTACAGCATCAATCTCAACAATTGCTCAAGCAGAGCAGCAAGATAGATTTTTGCAATTAGGTGAATTAAATGAGTTGGTAGCATTTCTTAATTCAGGTAATAAACGTTTAGAAGTAGCTAATTTATTAAGTAAAAATGCGAATATTTTAGTTGCTAAAGCAGCAGATAAAATATTTGTTGGTGGATCAGCAATTTCTTATTTAGAAAGACCTCAAGCAGCATTTTTTTTAGAAAATGTGTTAAGTGATACAGATAGTATAGAAACTTTATCTGGTGATACTAAAACTAATTTATTGCAAGGTATTGCATCAGTATTTAATTCTAATGATTCATTACCGCCAGGATTTAAACCTATAAATGTAGTTCGTTATGGATCTACTCGTATGAAAAAATCTTTACGAGATTTAGATTGGTTTTTAAGATATTTAACTTATGCTATTGTTGCTGGCGATCCTAACATACTTTGTGTGAATATTAGAGGTTTAAGAGAATTAATTGATAATGCATGTTCTAGTGCTGCTGCAACTGTAGCTTTACGAGAGATGCGAAAAGTTGCACTTGATATTTTTAGTGAAGATTTAGAAGGTCAATCATTAGTTAAAGAATATTTCAATGTTATTATTAGAGAGTTTGATGCACCTTCTTTAACAGATAAATTAAGAAAAAGAAATTCAGGTGATTTACAAGGATTGCGTCTACCACAAATGTATGCACAAGCGGGTATATTAAAGCAAAAATTTGTGATGAAGACTAGTTTATGTGTAGAAGAAAAAAACAGTGTAATTCGTGCTTGTTATCGTCAAATTTTTGAGCGTGATATATCTAAGGCGTATTCATTGAATTTTTCTGACTTAGAATCTCAAGTTAAAAGTGGTAAATTGTCTATTAAAGAATTTATACGTTTACTAGGTAAATCTAACGTATATCGGAAACAATTTCTTGAACCATTTGTTAATAGTAGATCATTAGAGTTAGCATTTCGTCATTTTTTAGGTAGAGGACCTAGTTCATTAGAAGAATTTCAACAATATTTTTCTATTTTATCATTGAGAGGTTTAGATGGATTAATTGATACCTTAGTGAATTCTTTGGAATATGCTGATTATTTTGCAGAAGAGACAGTTCCTTATTTGAGAAGTTTAGGTGAAGAGCCTCAAGAGTCACGTAATTGGGGTGCCCAGATTGATTTATTAAATTATAGTGCTGTTTTTAGAAAAATACCACAATTTATCACTTTATTTAGTAATTATAAAAATAATTTACCTGATCAGCATCCCTATGGATTAGGCAATGATCCATTAGCAATACAATTTGGTGCTATTTTCCCTCAAAATCTTATAAATTTACGTAAAAATTCAGCTCCTTTTGGTAAAGATACTCGTAGAATCTTAGTAAGGAGAGGACCAGGAATTTATAGTCAAATTAGTAGTCCTACTTTACGCTCTAAGTTGGGTGGATCTTTGGGCCCTAAAGTATTTAAATTAAATATTATTAATAATCAAGCTCAATTATCTAATGATCAATTAGATGTTGAAGTAAATTTAGAACAGGTTATTAAAGCTACTTATTTAAGAGTATTTGGTCGAATTGTATACCTTGAAGAACAATTAATGATTAAGAGATTTGAAAATCAATTAAGAGATGGTCAAATTTCTATTAAAAATTTTATACGTCAGTTAGCTAAATCATCTATTTTTAGGTCTTTATATTGGGAACCATTATATGTATGTAAAGCGATTGAATATATTCATAATAGACTATTAGGTAGGCCAACATATGGAAGGCAAGAAATTAATCAATATTTTAATATTGCTTATAAAGATGGTTATTATAAAGTAATTGATGCTATGATTGATAGTAATGAATATCTGGAATGTTTTGGAGAAAATATTGTTCCTTATGAACGTTATACAACACCATATACAGTCTCTGCTAGAAATCTTAGGTCAGGTATAAATATCAATCAATTTCAATCTAAATTATCTGCATCTATTAATAATGTAAATAATTTTATTGATTTAGGTTTAGTTAAAGAAAAACGTAGCTTAAGTAATATTCAGAAAAAAATGTCTCAAGGTGTTAGTGCAAGAAGAGATCAAAATGTTGTTTTTTGTGTTCAAGAAAATACAGATCAATTAAATAAAAAACAAATTATTAGAGTTATTTATCGTCAAATTTTTGAAAGAGATTTAAATTCTTTTACTATTGGTAATGATTTCTCTAATTTAGAAAAAGTATTTCTTGCAAATGAAATTACAGTGAAGCAATTTATTGAACAATTAGGTTCATCTTCATTATATTGTAAAGAGTTTTATCAGCCTTATCCAAATACTAAAGTTATAGAATTAGGTACAAAGCATTTTCTTGGTAGAGCACCTAATAATCAAGCTGAAATTAGATATTATAATCAAATTTTAGCTTCTCACGGTTTATCATGCTTTATTCTAACTTTAGTTAATAGTGCTGAATATTTTTCTGTATTTGGTCTTGATACTGTACCTTATCGTCGTTTTCCAACGTTACCAGCAGCTAACTTTCCAAATACTGAAAAGTTATATAATACTTTAACTAAGCAAAATCAAGTAATAATTATACCTAGTTTTCAGGCTATAATAGGTAATCAATAAGCCTACAATATTATTAATCATCTTTCTTGTTTGAGTACTAAGCTAAAAATCAAGTTTAATTACTAATAAGTAGGGAAAGATAAAATATTATGTTTAATTGTATAATGCAATATTATATTATTATATATCTTAAGCATATATTTTTCAGTAGTTTGCATATAATATAAAACCACTCTAGGAGTTGTATAAATGAGTATAGTTACAAAGTCAATTGTTAATGCAGATGCAGAAGCTCGATACTTAAGTCCAGGTGAGTTAGATCGTATAAAAAGTTTTGTTTTATCTGGGCAAAGACGTTTAAGAATTGCTCAAATTTTAACAGATAATCGAGAACTTATTGTAAAGCAAGGAGGACAACAATTATTTCAAAAACGTCCAGATGTTGTTTCTCCGGGTGGTAATGCATATGGAGAAGAAATGACAGCTACTTGTTTACGTGATATAGACTATTATTTACGTCTAGTTACTTATGGTATAGTTGCAGGTGATGTGACACCAATTGAAGAAATTGGATTAGTTGGTGTGAAGGAAATGTATAATTCACTGGGAACTCCAATTTCTGGGGTAGCAGAAGGGGTTCGTTCTATGAAAAGTATTGCTTGTTCTTTATTGTCTGGTGAAGATTCTGCTGAGGTAGGTTTTTACTTTGATTATACATTAGGTGCAATGCAATAAAAATTATTAAAAATTTTATATTAATTTATAAGGAAATTAAATATTATGCAAGACGCTATTACTTCTGTTATTAATACAGCTGATGTACAGGGAAAATACTTAGATGATAATTCATTAGAAAAACTTCGAGGTTATTTTCAGACAGGTGAATTAAGAGTACGTGCTGCTGCAACTATAGCTGCAAATGCTGCAACTATTATCAAAGAATCTGTTGCAAAGGCTTTGTTATATTCTGATATTACAAGACCTGGAGGTAATATGTATACAACAAGAAGATATGCTGCTTGTATTCGAGATTTAGATTATTATTTGAGATATGCTACTTATGGTATGTTAGCAGGTGATCCTTCTATTTTAGATGAACGTGTTTTAAATGGTTTGAAGGAAACTTATAATTCTTTAGGAGTACCTATTGGTGCAACTATACAAGCAATTCAAGCAATGAAAGAAGTTACATCAAGTCTTGTTGGTAATGATGCAGGTCAAGAAATGAGTTCATATTTTGATTATATTTGTTCTGGTTTAAGTTAATATTAAAACAACAAAAAAGCTAATTAGCTTTTTTGTTGTTTCTAATCTTTAATTATTTATTACATTGATTGCTTGTATTCTCGCACGGGCTTTTCTTAGATTTTGAGTTGCCTCTATTTTATCTTTGTTAGTTTCTGCTTCTGATAATGCAATTGTTGCTTCTTCTAAATTTTTTTGCACTATACTAATATCTAAATTAGAAGTTTCTTCTGCTCCATTAACTAGTATTGTAATATTATCATTTTCTATTTCTGCAAAACCGCCTAAAAGGATAATAGGTTGCCATTCTTTATCAATCCGTACTCGCATAACTCCAATATCTAATGCAGTTAACAAGGGTATATGTCCTTTTAAAATGCCTAATTGCCCTGTACTGCTTGGTAGGATTACTTCTTCTGCATTAGCATCCCATACCATTTTATCTGGGGCAATGACACGTATATTTAATGTCATTTTTGTGTCCTTTTATTTTAGTGTTTCAGCTTTACTAATAGCTTCTTCAATATTGCCGACTAAGTAAAAGGATTGTTCAGGTAAATCATCTAGTTCACCTTGAAGAATCATTTGAAAACCTTTAATAGCTTCTTCTAATGAAACATATTTTCCTGGAGATCCAGTAAATATTTCTGCAACAAAGAAAGGTTGAGATAAGAAACGTTCAATTTTACGTGCTCTAGCAACTGTTAGGCGATCTTCTTCAGATAATTCATCTAAACCTAAAATTGCAATAATATCTTGTAATTCTTTATATCTTTGAAGTGTTGATTTAATTTTTTGTGCAACTCCGTAATGTTCTTTGCCTACAATAGAAGGTTGTAACATTGTTGATGTAGATCCAAGTGGATCTACGGCTGGGTAAATACCTTTTGCTGCAAGCCCTCTTGATAGTACGGTAGTCGCATCTAGATGCGCAAATGTAGTAGCAGGTGCTGGATCTGTTAAGTCATCTGCAGGGACGTACACTGCTTGTATAGAAGTAATTGAACCATCTTTAGTTGATGTAATTCTTTCTTGTAATGCTCCCATTTCTGTTGCTAAAGTGGGCTGATATCCAACTGCTGAAGGCATACGTCCTAATAGTGCAGATACTTCAGATCCTGCTTGTACAAATCTAAAAATATTATCAATAAATAATAAAACATCTTGTTTATTTATATCTCTAAAATATTCCGCCATTGTTAATGCAGTTAGCCCTACACGCATTCTTGCTCCTGGAGGTTCATTCATTTGTCCATACACTAATGCAACTTTAGAATCAGTAAGTTTATCAGCATTAATAACTTTAGACTCTTTCATTTCTTCATATAAGTCATTACCTTCTCTAGTTCTTTCTCCAACACCTCCAAATACAGATACGCCTCCATGAGCTTTTGCAATATTATTAATTAATTCCATAATTAATACTGTTTTACCAACACCTGCTCCACCAAATAAACCTATTTTACCTCCTCTACGATATGGCGCTAGCAAATCAACTACTTTAATACCTGTCTCAAAAATTGAAGGTTTCGTTTCTAATTGAACAAAAGCAGGAGCTGATCTATGTATAGGTAATGATTCTAATGAAGAAATAGCTCCTAAATTATCTACTGTTTCACCTAGTACATTAAATATTCTTCCTAAAGTAGGTAAACCAACTGGAACTGTAATTGGAGCACCTGTATCAGTTACAGGAACGCCTCTTTGTAGTCCATCTGTAGAACTCATTGCTACAGCTCTTACTCTATTATCTCCTAATAATTGCTGAACCTCACAAGTAATTATATTATCAGGGCCTTCTACTTTTAGCGCATTGAATATTTTAGGTAGTTGTCCATTTGGAAATTCTACATCTAGTACAGGACCAATAATTTGTATGACAGAACCTTTTGTTGTTGTTACCATTTTTGATTTTCATTATCAAATTCTTGTTGAGTCAATTGATAAAATTTCTTATTCATATAGCATTCATTTAAAATTATATGTTATATAAATACTATTATTTATAATAATGTAAGTATTAATATATTAATGAGAATAGATTAATATTACTCAGAGCTTTTCATATAAGATATAGTGTATAATACTTATGGAAGTTAGCAAATATAATATAATATATTTTTATTGATAACTATGCTTAAAAAAGAATAAGTAAGATATAAATTATATGTATTATTAATAAAACTTAAAAAAAATAAATATAAGTTCCAATTGATTTATGTAAATATTTTATTCTCTACTTTATCAGATGAACAAGAGATATATTTATAGTAAGAATAAATATAAGCATTATACTTTAAGAAATAATCTACTTTACATAATGTTTTATTTTATAAGTTGTTAATATTAGTCATTATCTGATCCTAATTAAGGTTTGTATAAAATTTAATTAAATATAAAATTAATAATCTGTGAAGATACTATTCAATTGTATTTTAATTAAAGATTTATTTTAGATATTCTAAAATAAAAAAAAGAATTTTTACAAATGTCTCAAAATTATATTATTTAGTTACTATTTGAATATTTGTTTTAATTGTTCTTGTATTAAACTATGTAAATAATCTCTAATTTATGAAATTATTTTAGAATTATAATTTATCTATAATATTCAGATTATCTGTTAGATTATAAAAGTTCAGGTTCTTTTAATTTTCTATAGTTGTATATTTTATTTAATAATTTATATTGTAAAAATACTATTTTTATATAATATTATTATTAATCCTACCTGTTGTTTTTAGCCAATTCTGTGCTTCAATATAATTATTTGGTGCTAAATATATTGCTTGTTGCCAATATTCTGCTGCTTTATCAAACATTGATTTTGAAATATTTAAATTATTTTTATCTGCAGCTTTTAATCCTTGATAATGATATATGACTGCTATATTATTTAAAGCTTGTGGTAACTTATTGTTTAATTCTAATGCTTGATGATAGTATTCTAAAGCTTTAACATGTTCACCGTTACTTGCATAAATGAGTCCTATATTATATAATATGTAGGATCTATCAAATGGATCTTCTTCTAAAGCTAATGCTTCATAATAATTTTCTAGTGCTTCAGCATATTCTCCTTCTGACTGAGCTGACATGCCATCACGATAGTAGCAAAAAGCTTGTTTTTCTTCTTTGCTTGTAGGTAATACTTTTAATATAATATCAGCTAACACAGTAAAAGTTTTATCTATAAAGTTATCATTTTTTTGCAGACGAGGCATATTGTATTTATATTCTTTGTTATTTAGTTTATTTAAGTATTGATTGAAGTAATATCTTTACTTTTCAATTATTTTAAGTAGCTATAATAGAATTATATTTAGAATTCTTGTCTATTTACAAAGTGCTTTTAAGGAAAAATTCTTGTTTAGTAAACATATTATAATATACATTTATAACAATAAAGAACATGGTTAATAGAATTTTATTTATATATAAATTATTTCGAAAAAAAGTCAATAATTTTAGCTATCATAGTTGTATATTAGATGCAAAAAAAGATTATGCTTTCTTATTAAGAAATCCAAAATTAGTTTATGCTATTAGTCAAGAAAATAGTCATAATAGTAAAAAAGAATTAGTTAAAGATATTATTATGACTACTATTGGCGAAGTAGAGCAAGAGTCATTAATAACTTTTTCTAATAAGTTAGATAAAAAAAATAAAACGAATTCTCGTATTGATAATAATTTAGATATTAAAAAAAATAAAATAAAGTCAAGAAAAAAAACTCGTAGTCAAATTAATTTGAATAATGATGATATCTTTATTAATGACACAAATTTTACTTCTCAAAATACAGATAATCAAGATCCTTTACATCTTTCTTTAATTAAACCTACAAAATTGAACAAGAATAAAAAGAAATATAAAATAAAAAAAGATATTCTTGATAGTCATAATAATAGAACTGAAGTATTTAATTCAAATAATTTAAGTCAAGATATTGACAATAAGATAGTAAGTAAAGAAATTTTTTTACATCACCCTTTAACAATTCAACAATTATCTGATAAATTAAGTGTACCAGAGGCAGGAATTATTACATGGTTATTTTTACAAGGTATTTCTGTTACTATTAATCAAGTTGTTGATTTTTCTATTGCAAATAAAGTTGCTAAACACTATGATTTTAATCTTATAGATTCATCAAAACACGAAGAATCAGATAAGATAAATTCTAGTATGAATTTAAATATTATAGAATCTGATCAAAATATTCATAGAGCTCCTATAATTACTATTTTTGGCCATGTAGATCATGGTAAAACTACTTTATTAGATGCTATTAGACAAACTAATTTAGTAAAATCAGAAGTAGGCGGTATTACACAATCTATTACTGGTTATGAAGTACATATTCCATATCTATCTGCAATACAGAAACTTATTTTTTTAGATACACCAGGTCATGAAGCTTTTACTGGTATGAGATTGCGTGGTGTTGAAGTAACTGATTTAGCATTAATAGTAGTTGCTGCTGATGATGGCTTACAAACTCAGAGTCTTGAGGCTATTAAGCATGTATTAACACGTAATATACCTTACATTATTGCAATAAATAAAATCGATAAGGAGGATATTAATATTATTAAGATTCGAGAACAGTTATCTAATCATAATATTTTAGATAAGCAATTCGGTGGGAATAGCAATATTATAGAAGTTAGTGCTCTAACAGGCTATAATATAAAATTATTATTATCTGCTTTATGTGATTTATATAAGTCACAAAATTTACAAGCTAATCCTCAATCATTTGCTCAAGGAACTATTTTAGAAGCCTATCTTGATAAAAAAACTGGTCCTGTTGCTAATCTTATTATTCAAGATGGTACTTTACATGTAGGAGATATTATTGTTTCTGGCAATATATATGGAAGAGTAAAAATTCTATTTAATAGTTTTAATACTAAGATTGATCAAGCAGAACCTTCTACATTAGTTCAAATGTGGGGTTTTTCATCTATTCCACAAACTGGATTAAAATTTTATGGAGTACGAGATGAAAAAAATGCTAAGTTGTTGATTAATGAAAATCTTAATTATAAGCAAAATTATTCCGCTTCACAATTATTAAATACTAGAGTTACATTGGATAGTTATAATAATATATTAAATCTTAAGATTGTAAATATAATTTTAAAAACTAATACTCAAGGAGCTATAGAAGCTATAATTAATTCTTTTTCTAAAATTCCTCAGGAAAAAGTACAAATTAATATTCTTGCTGCTAATTCTGGTTCTATTTCTAACAAGGATATTGAATTAGCAATGACAAGTGGATCTATAATCATTGGTTTTGATATTAGTACAAATGCTAATATTCGGAATATAGCAGATAAATCAGGTGTTAAAATTAGTGTATTTAATATTATTTATAGGTTATTAGATTATATCAAAGACTATATGCTAACCTTAGTAGAACCAGCGTATGATAAGATACCTATTGGTACTGCTATTGTAAAAACTGTTTTTAATATTAATAAAGGTACAGTCGCTGGTTGCTTAGTTAATACTGGTAAATTGAAAAAAAATGCAAATATTAGTGTTTATCGCAATAAAGATTTAGTATATAGTGGATTAATTTCTTCTTTAAAGCGTATAAAAGATGATGTCAATGAAGTTATTATTGGAAATGAATGTGGTGTAATGTGTTGTGATTATAATTTATGGAATAGTAATGATATGATAGAGGTATATGAGTTAGTTGAACAAATAAAAGTTTTATAAAGACTATAACGTTAAAAAATATCTGTAAAATATTTTTTACGTTATATTTTAAGAAAATTTTTGTATATTAGTCTTTATTTAAAAAAGGTAGTAATGAAAGAATACGTGCTCTTTTAATAGATTTAGTCAATTTTTTTTGTTGCTTTGCTGTTAATCCTGTTGATCGTCGTGATAAAATTTTACCTTGATCAGTAATAAATTTTCTTAATAAATCAATATCTTTGTAATCTAATATTTCATCTTGTTTAAGAGGGGAAGATTTTTTATTATATAAAACCATATTATAATTAAAATTATTTAATTTCTTTGAAGTTTCTATGATAATTACAGTTTGGACAAAACTTTTTAACTTCTAAGCGGTTAGGAGTATTTCTTCTATTTTTTGATGTTGTATAACGAAAAATTCCTATTTTTCTTTTTTTATCTTGTGTTAAGTTTCTACATTCACATTCTAAAGTGATTGTTATACGTGCTCCTTTATTTTTTCCCATTCTTTTAATTATTAAATTAACATTTTATATTGTAATTATCTCATGTTTATATATCAACTAGCAAGTTTATATATAATTATTGAATTAATTTATTAATTTAGAGTATTGATCTTGAATAGATAATATAGTAGAGTAATATCATATTCTATATTGTCTATAAATTTAATATATTTTAATTTTATATGTCTAAAAATTTGTCTGCAGTTAAGAAAATACAAATTTCTTTAAGAAATCGTTCTAGAAATAGAATTTATAAATCTGCTATTAAAACTCTAACGAAAAAATATCTAATTAGTCTTAATAATTTAAATAATTCTAATTGTGATGATGCTTTATCTAATTTAGCTTTTGTATATAGTAAAATAGATAAAGCTATTAAAAGAGGAGTTTTACATAAGAATAATGGAGCTCGTAAAAAATCTTCGTTAGCCCGTGCTATGAGAAATGCTTTAAAGTAATTTTTTTATAATTTATGGACTTGCAATACAGTCTATCATCTTTTTTAATTTTTAGTTTAGAATCTTCTATAAATTGTTTAATTAAATGTTATTACATTGATACTAAAAAAGGTACATTAGATTAATAACAACTAAAGTCTATTAACTTTAGAGTGTTATTTTATAATATTTATTTATTGCTTAGTCTTTTATTTTATAAACAAAAATAATGGGATCTATTTTTCCAGATTTAGCTGCGATTCAGAGAGAAAGTTTTAGAGCTTTTTTATCTGAAGGGTTGGGAGAAGTTTTAGATTCTTTTCCTATTATTATGGATCCTACAGGTAAATTAGAATTACAATTTTTTGGTAAAGATTATAAATTGAAATTTCCGCGTTATAGTGTCAGGAAAGCGAAAAGTAGAGATCGAACATATAGTGCTCAGATATATATACCCTCTAAATTAACTAGAAAAGATACAGAATCAATTAGGAAAAATAAGAATACAGATATTTTCAATGTCTTACAGGATAAAAATAAAAAATATAAAAAAAGACCTATTTTTGTTGGTGATTTACCTTTAATGACAAATCGAGGTACGTTTGTTATCTCTGGTACTGAAAGAATTATTATTAATCAAATTGTACGAAGTCCAG
Source organism: Opuntiella californica (assembly GCA_032270645.1). NCBI lineage: Eukaryota > Rhodophyta > Florideophyceae > Gigartinales > Opuntiella > Opuntiella californica. The sequence goes on along the minus strand of JAUZSR010000003.1, from coordinate 66,138 downwards.
GTATTTATTATAAGCAGGAATTAGATAAGAATGATAAACAAATTTATAGTGCAAGTCTTATTTCTAATCGTGGTTCATGGTTAAAATTTGAAATAGATGCTAAAGATCAAATTTGGGTTAGAATTGATAAAACTCATAAAGTAAATGCTTATATTTTTTTAAGAGCAATAGGTTTAAATAGTGATGATATAAAAAAAACTTTAACTAAATATTCTTTTTTAGTTAATGCTTGTAATGTATATGAAACAAAAGAATTAAGTAAAGAAATAGGTAAAGTTTCTGTAGAAGAAGTTAGTGATGAAGAAGCATTATTAATTGTATATGGTAAAATGCGCCCTAATGAGCCAGCAACAGTTGCTGTTGCTAAACAAATGCTTTATGCTCGTTTTTTTGATCCTAAAAGATATGATTTAGGAGAAGTTGGTCGTCATAAAATAAATAAAAAATTAAATTTAAAGATTCCAAAATCTTTTAGGGTATTATCGCCCCAAGATATTTTAGTATCTATTGATTATTTAATTAATATAAAAGAACAAAATGTTGGAACATTTGATGATATAGATCATTTAGGTAATCGTCGGGTTAGATCTGTGGGTGAATTATTGCAGAATCAAATACGGATTGGTTTAAATCGTTTAGAAAGAATTATTCGTGAACGTATGATGATTTGTGATTTAGATTCTCTAAGTTTATCTAATTTAGTGAATCCTAAGCCATTGATGGCTGCTGTTAGAGAATTTTTTGGTTCCAGTCAATTATCTCAATTTATGGATCAGACTAATCCATTATCTGAATTAACTCATAAAAGAAGAATAAGTGCATTAGGACCCGGTGGTTTAAATAAAGATCGTGCAGGTTTTGCAGTTAGAGATTTACATCCTAGTCATTATGGTCGTATATGCCCTATTGAAACACCGGAAGGACCCAATGCTGGTTTAATTGGTTCTTTAAGTATCTATGCTAGGATTAATAAATATGGTTTTATTGAAACACCGTGTTATCAAGTTCATGCAGGTGAAGTTTTAAAAGATATAGCACCAGTATACTTAACAGCAGATGAAGAAGATGATTTAAGAATTGCACCAGCAGATATATCTGTTGATAACAATAATTTTATTAAGTATAAAGTTATTCCTGTTAGATATAGGCAAGAATTTATTACAGCAACTGTTGATCAAGTAGATTATATTGCGGTTTCCCCAATTCAAGTTATTTCAGCTGCAACTTCTTTAATTCCTTTTTTAGAACACGATGATGCGAATCGTGCATTAATGGGATCTAATATGCAAAGGCAAGCAGTGCCTCTTTTATATACAGAAAAACCTATTGTTGGTACTGGTTTAGAAGCTAAAGTTGCGAGGGACTCTGGTATGATTGTAATCAGTAGAACAGATGGTATTGTTAGTTATGTTTCAGGTACTAAAATTGGTATTCAAGATTATGAAGGTCGTACTATTCATTATAGATTAAAAAAGTATTATAGATCTAACCAGGATACTTGTATTAATCAACGTCCTATTGTTTGGCCTGGTGAGAATATTATAATAGGACAAACTATTGCAGATGGAGCATCTACTGATGGAGGAGAAATTGCTTTAGGTCGAAATATTTTAGTTGCATATATGCCTTGGGAAGGATATAATTACGAAGATGCTTTTTTAATCAGTGAACGTTTAGTATATGAAGATATCTATACATCTATTCATATTGAAAGATATGAAGTTGAATCTAGGCAAACAAAATTAGGTGCTGAAGAAATTACACGAAATATACCTAATGTTAGCGAAACTTCTTTAAGTTTATTAGATAAAAATGGTATTATTTCAGTTGGATCTTGGGTAGATGCAGGAGATATTTTAGTTGGTAAGATTACTCCAAAAGGTGAATCTGATCAATTGCCAGAAGGTAAACTATTGAGAGCAATATTTGGAGAAAAAGCAAGAGATGTTAGGGATACATCTTTAAGATTACCTAATGCAGCTAAGGGAAGAGTTGTTAATATTAAAGTTTTTACTCGTCAAAAAGGAGATGAATTACCTCCAGGTACAAATGCCATGATTCGTGTATATGTTGCTCAAAAAAGGAAAATTCAAGTAGGTGATAAAATGGCTGGGCGTCATGGAAATAAAGGCATTATTTCACGAATTTTACCTCGGCAAGATATGCCATATATGCCAGATGGAACTCCAGTAGATATTGTTTTAAATCCACTAGGTGTGCCTTCAAGAATGAATGTTGGGCAACTGTTTGAATGCTTATTAGGCTTAGCTGGTGAGTATTTAGAAAAACGCTTTAAGATAATTCCTTTTGATGAAATGTATGGGCAAGAAGCATCAAGAGCTTTAGTTAATAATAAATTAAAGCAAGCAAGTTTACTTAAGAATCAATTGTGGTTATTCAATTCTTTGCATCCAGGCAAAATAATGTTATTTGATGGACGTACGGGAGAACATTTTGATAATCCAATTACTGTAGGAAAAGCTTATATTTTAAAATTAGTTCATTTAGTTGATGATAAAATTCATGCTAGATCAACAGGTCCTTATTCTTTAGTTACTCAACAACCTTTAGGTGGACGTGCTCAACATGGTGGACAACGTTTAGGAGAAATGGAAGTTTGGGCATTAGAAGCTTTTGGAGCAGCTTATACTTTACAAGAGTTACTTACAGTTAAGTCTGATGATATGCAAGGTAGAAATGAAGCATTAAATGCTATTGTAAAAGGTAAACCTATTCCGAAACCTGGTACTCCTGAGTCATTTAAAGTACTTATGAGAGAATTACAATCATTAGGTTTAGATATTGCTGTGCATAAGGTTGAATTATTTGAAGATGGAAAAAATAAAGGTGTTGAAGTTGATTTGATATCACATGAAACACAATATAATATCTTTGATAATAATCAAAATAGTATAGATGATCAAAATATTGTTTTTAATCAAAATGATATTTATTCTGATTTAGAGTTTACTAATGATTATTAAGTTATTCTTTTATTGTTATAGGAATATATTTGTTTATGAATAAATTTGAGCAGCATTTTGATTATGTAAAAATCAGTCTTGCATCGCCAAATAAAATTAGACAATGGGGTGAAAGAATATTGCCTAATGGACAAATTGTCGGTGAAGTTACTAAACCTGAAACAATTAATTATCGAACTTTGAAGCCTGAAATGGATGGATTATTTTGTGAAAGAATTTTTGGTCCTGTTAAAGATTGGGAATGTCATTGTGGTAAGTATAAACGTTTTAGATATAAAGGTGTTGTTTGTGAAAGATGTGGAGTTGAAGTAACGGAATCTAAAGTTAGACGCCATAGAATGGCTTATATTGAATTAGCTGCACCGGTTACTCATGTTTGGTATTTGAAAGGTACTACAAGCTATATAGCTCTAGCATTAGATTTAACAGTTAAAGATGTTGAAAAAATTGTATATTTTCATTCATATGTTGTTACTAATCCTGGAGATTATGGACATCTAAATTATCAGCAGTTATTAGAAGGCTATGAGTGGAGAGCTTTAGAGGATAAATTATATCCTCAGTCATCTAATTTATTTGGTATTGAAGTAAGTATTGGTGCTGAAGCAATATATAAATTACTTCAAGATATTGATCTAAAAACTACTGTTGAAATATTAAGAGAGGAAGCTTTAAAACCTCCAAAGATTTCCAAGAATCCTTCTCCTAAATTTAATAAAAAGATGAAAAGATTGCGTTTATTAGAGAATTTTATTTCTACAGGAGCAGATCCTGCTTGGATGGTATTTTCTGTAATACCAGTAATTCCGCCAGATTTAAGACCGATGGTTCAATTAGATGGAGGAAGATTTGCAACAGCAGATTTAAATGAGTTTTATCGTCGAATTATTAATAGAAATAATCGTTTAGCTCGATTAAAAGCTATATTAGCTCCAGAAATAATTATTAGAAATGAAAAAAGAATGTTGCAAGAAGCGGTAGACGCATTAATGGATAATGGTCGTCGTGGTAGAACTGTTGTAGGAGCGCATAATAGACCCTTAAAATCTTTATCTGATATTATTGAAGGTAAGCAAGGAAGGTTTAGGCAAAATTTATTAGGTAAGCGTGTAGACTATTCTGGTAGATCTGTCATCGTAGTTGGTCCTAGCCTTAAGTTACATCAATGTGGTTTACCAAGAGAAATGGCTTTAGAATTATTTCAGCCTTTTGTTATTCATAAATTAATTTTACAAGGTTTAGTCAATAATATTAAAGCTGCTAAAAAAATTATACAAAAAAATGAATCTATTGTTTGGAGTGTTTTAGAGGAAGTAATTCTTGGACATCCTGTATTATTAAATAGGGCACCAACATTGCATCGTTTAGGAATTCAAGCATTTGAACCTATTTTAGTCGATGGTAGAGCTATTAAATTGCATCCTCTTGTATGTCCAGCTTTTAATGCTGATTTTGATGGTGATCAAATGGCAGTACATGTTCCTTTATCTTTAGAAGCTCAAACAGAAGCAAGATTATTAATGCTAGCACCACATAATTTTTTATCTCCTGCAACAGGTCAACCTATATTAATGCCTAGTCAAGATATGGTTCTTGGTTGTTATTATTTAACTTCTAACAATCCTGCTTCTCAAAAAGGTCAAGGTCAATATTTTTCAGGCTTAGAAGATGCATTAATGGCTTATGAGCAAAAACGTATAGATTTACATGCTTTTATTTGGGTACGCTTTGAAGGGATAGTAGAAAAGAATATTAATGAAGTTTTAGTAAGTTCAAAATTGCACCATGATGGTAGCATCACAAATATTTTTATAGATAGAATATTAAAAACAGATGCAAGTAATAATATTATAGTTCAATATATTCGTACAACAGTTGGACGTATTTTATTTAATCAAGTAATACATGAGTCTTTAATATAATAATATTATTATTTTCTTTCCTAATGGAGATAAGTAGTGAAAAAAAAGTTTTTGCAACCAAAATTTACTAATAAAGTAATTGATAAGTCTCAATTAAAGCAAATCATTGTATGGGCATTTAGGAATTATGGTATTGCACGTGCCGCTAATATGGCTGATAAATTAAAAGATCTAGGCTTTTATTATGCAACAAAAGCAGGTATTTCTTTAAGTTTAGAAGATTTAAGAATACCTCCTTCAAAACACAATCTTTTAAGTGAAACAATAAAATCAATTCAAGACACTGATAATCGTCATCAAAGAGGAGAAATAACAGCTGTTGAGAGATTTCAAAAAGTCATTGATACATGGAATAATGCAAGTGAGACTTTGAAAAAAGAAGTTATTGAATATTTTAAGAATACAGATCCACTAAATTCAATATACATGATGGCTTTTTCTGGAGCAAGAGGTAATATTTCTCAAGTCAGACAATTGGTTGGTATGCGAGGACTAATGTCTGATCCACAAGGTCAAATTATTGATTTACCAATTTCAAGTAATTTTAGAGAAGGTTTAACTATTACAGATTATTTTATTTCATCTTATGGTGCAAGAAAGGGTTTAGTTGATACAGCTTTACGTACAGCAGATTCAGGGTATTTAACCCGTAGATTAGTTGATGTAGCTCAAGATGTAATTATTCGTGAAGTAAATTGTAAAACATCTCAGGGTATTTTATTAGAAGAAATGATTGATAACTATAAAGTCTTAATTAGTTTAGAGCAAGCATTATTAGGTAGAGTAATAGCTGAAGATATTATAGATCCTATTTCAAATAATATTATTATTCGTGCTGGTCAAGATATAGATCCTTTAAAAGCTTCTCAAATTGTAAATTTAGGTTATAAAAATATTTTAGTTCGCTCTCCAATTACATGTGATTCTGTTAGATCCGTATGTCAATTATGTTATGGTTGGAATTTAGCACATGGTAAAATGGTGGATTTAGGAGAAGCAGTCGGTATTATAGCTGCACAGTCTATAGGAGAACCTGGTACTCAATTAACAATGAGAACTTTTCATACAGGTGGTGTATTTACTGGTGAATTAGCTCAAACAATTATTAATACCAAAGATTCTATAGTAGAGTATCCAAAGAATATATCTATGATTAATTCACGGACTCGTCATGGTGATGAAGCGATGCTGATACAATCTGATTGTAAGATAAAATTGAAAAATTTAGAAGGAATAGATCAATTTATTAGTTTAGTTAAAGGAACATTACTTTTAGTTAAAGATAAAGATCTAATAAAAGAAGGCCAAGTAATAGCTGAATACCCTGTTAGTAATCGTATTATAAAAGAAAGAGCACAAAAAGCAGTTATAGCTAATTTTTCAGGTAGTATACATTTAGAGCATTTAAATATTAAGCAGTTAGATACTAAACAAAATACTTTTCGGAGTACAGAAAAAAGTGGTATCCTTTGGGTTTTATCAGGTGTAGTTTATAGTATACCCGATGATGCAGAATTAATAATTGCTCAAAATCAAAAAATTTATGAAAATAGTTTATTGGCACGAACACAATTAATTAGTCGCTATAGTGGACGTATTAAAATTTTAGAAAGACCAAATAAAAATGTACATCAACAAATATCTGTAATTACATCTTCTAAAACTTTTACTAACATAAAAGTTTACATGGAAAATAATCATGGATCTTACAACTATATTTTAGAAACAGATCAAAATGATAAGTTTAGTTTTAAAACTTATCCTAATCAAAAAATTTCACATGATCAGATTATAGGAGACCTTATTACTGATATATATAAAACTCAAACTGGTGGTATTATTAAATACTTAGATTTACCTGTTTCTAAAAAAAAATCTAATAGTAATGATGATTATTATGATATTTTAGGTTCTGGTTATATTTTATGGATTCCAGAAGAAACTCATGAAATTAATAAAGATATTTCTCTTTTATTAGTTAAACATGGTGATTTTGTTGATATTGGTACAGAGATTATTAAAAATGTTTTTGCTAACAGTTCAGGTATTCTTGAAGTTATACAAAGAGATGGAATTATTAGAGAAATTATTATTAAGCCCGGTAAGATTTATAAAATTACAAATAATGATATTAATTTTCCTCCACGTCTAGGAAAATATAGAGGATTCCTGAGACCAGGAGAACAAGTAGTTAGCGGTATTATTACAGATAAATTAGTATATTGGGAATATATAGAAACTAAAGAATATAATCTTATTTTAATTAGGCCTGTAGTTGTATATTCTGTGCCTGATAAAGATTTAGTTTGTTCGTACACAGATGATTCATTTGCTAATGATATGTTTAAATTAAAGCTTGTAAGACGTACATATTTTAGAGATGGTGCAAGAGTTAAATCTGTTTATGGTGTTGATTTATTAAAAACACATTTGGTTGCATATTTAGATGAAAATATTGTAGATATGTTTCCTACTATAGAATTTATTGAAAATACTTTAGATTCTTCGTTATTCTTTTTAAAAATTAGTACAGTAGATATTCTTTCATTAAAATCATCTATTCTAGTAAATAATAAAAATTTTTATACTAAAACATTAGTTAAAGTACACGATGGTCAATATATAGTTAGTGGATCTGTAATTGCACAGACAGAGATTTTATCTAATATTGCAGGTGAAATTAAGTATATTCAAGATACCTATTCTTCTAATCGTCGTCTTTTAATTGTAACTTCTATGGATATACAAACTTTTTCTCTTAGTAATAATCAATTAATTAATGTTAAAATTAATGATTGGGTATATGCTGGTGATGAAATTGCTGCTAATTTAATTACATATTATTCAGGCAGAATAATTAAAATTACAGATAGTCAAATAATTCTTAGAATAGGGCAGCCATATTTAATTTCTACTGGTTCAATTTTACATGTTGATTATAATAGCTTGATACAGCGTGGGGAGAATATCGCAACTTTGATTTTTGAAAGAGCTAAGACAGGTGATATTGTTCAAGGTTTACCAAGAATTGAAGAAATCCTTGAAGCTCGTAAAAAGTCGGATAATTCTTTTAATCCTCATGTACTTTTAGAGTCAAATTTTCGTTCATATTTAAGTCAAGGTTTAAGTGTTTATGATGCTACAAGATTAAGTTTATTAGATACTCAATTATCTTTAGTTAAGGAAGTCCAATTAGTTTATCAATCTCAAGGAGTAGATATTGCTGATAAACATATTGAGGTTATTGTAAGACAAATGACTTCTAAAGTAAAAATTGAAAATGGTGGTGATACTGATTATTTGCCAGGTGAAATCATTGAATTGCAAAAAATAGAATCAGTTAATAAATCTTTATTAGTTATGAATAAACATGAAGCTTCTTATCATCCAATTTTATTAGGTATCACTAAAGCTTCTCTTAATACTGAAAGTTTTATTTCTGCAGCTAGTTTTCAAGAAACGACAAAAGTATTAACAGAAGCTGCTATTTCTGGAAAATTAGATTGGTTAAGAGGTTTAAAGGAAAATGTTATTATTGGACGTTTAATACCTGCCGGTACAGGTTTTAATATTTACAGTAATCCTAATCCTTTATTGGATAAAAGTAGTACAATATTACATTCACAAGCTAATTTATCCATAAATCATTCTAAATCTAATTTTGAAGATATTATTTTAGATGATAGAAGTGCTCGAAATCATCCTATAATTATTGATCAAGATTTAAATATTAATAAGTCTGAGAAATAATTCATTCATAAATATCCTTATGTTTCTATATATATTATGTTATTATTATTATAAGTTTTTATGTCTATTTTGCTTGTAGGAGTTAGTTTAATCTTAAGTACATCGGTTAATAACCGTTTTATTAGTTTAATCTAATTATTATTATGGCAGTTGTATCTTTAGCAGAGTTATTAGAAGCAGGTGTTCATTTTGGTCATCAAGCTAGACGATGGAATCCTAAGATGTTTCCTTACATATATACAGAAAGAAATGGGATACATCTTATTGATTTAGTACAAACAGCTCAATTATTGACAGAAGCATGTGATTTTATTAAAAATTGTGCTAGTGAAGGTAAAAAGTTTTTATTTCTTGGTACTAAAAGACAAGCTGCCGGAATTATTGCACAAGAAGCAGTACGCTCAAATTCCTTCTATGTGAATCAGAGATGGTTAGGAGGAATGTTGACTAATTGGGTTACTATAAAATCTAGGGTAGAGAGGCTGAAACAGCTAGAATTACATGAAGCATCTGGTATGATTAATCAGTTACCTAAAAAAGAAGCATCAACACTTCGTAGAGAATTAGATAAATTAAAGAAGCATTTAGGTGGTATTAAAGAAATGAAAAAATTACCTGATTTAATAGTTATTGTAGATCAAAAGCGAGAAACAACTGCTATTCAAGAATGCATTAAATTAGGTATTCCTACTATTTGTATTCTTGATACTAATTGTAATCCAGAAATAATAGATATTCCAATCCCTGCTAATGATGATGCTATTAGATCAATTAAATTAGTTGTGAGTAAAATTGCTGATGCTATTTTAGAAGGACAAAATATTTAGGTAAATTTATTTTATCTTATCTTATATATATTTTAATTCTTTGTTATAAGTTTTATATTATTTAATCTGAAAAATGAAGGAATAATTGTTATGTCTATACAAATATCTGCTGAGCATGTTAAAGAATTACGCAATAAAACAGGTGCTGGTATGATGGATTGTAAAAAAGCTTTACTTTCTTGTAATGGTGATATGGAAATTGCAATAGAAGTTTTGAGAAAAAAAGGCTTAGCATCAGCTGATAAAAAAGCTAGTAGAATTGCTGCAGAAGGTGTAGTAGAAAGTTATATACATTCTGGTTCAAGAATAGGGGTATTAGTAGAAATTAATTGTGAAACTGATTTTGTAGCTAGAAGGGTAGAATTTCATAGATTAGCTAAAGATATCGCTATGCAAATAGCAGCTTCTCCTGCAGTAAGATATATATCAGTTAATGACATTGAGAAAGATGTTATTTCTAATGAAACTCGAATAGAATCTAATAAAGAAGATTTAGTAAATAAGCCTCAAAATATAAAACAAAAAATTGTTGATGGTAGAATAGAAAAACGCTTAAAAGAAATGTCTTTAATTAATCAAGTATTCATTAAAAATAGTGATATTTCTATAGAAGAATTAATTAAGCAGCATATTGCATTACTTGGTGAAAATATTAAAATAAGAAGATTTGAAAAATTTTTGTTAGGTGAAGGTTTAAAAAAGAGATCCATTAATTTAGTTTCTGAAGTTGAAGGTATTATCAATAACAGTTAGTTAGTTTAAATTATGTCAATAATGTTAAATAATTATAAGATGCATATATAATTACTTATAGTGGCATTTTATTTTATCATATTATTACTGCATCTTTAACTTAATATACTTTAATAATTCTTTATTCAGTATAAAATTATATTTTTACCAATTATCAATATTATAATTGCTATGTATCAAAGTGAAATTAAATTAATTTTTTCTTCTGTAGTAGTTTCTGCAGTTGAAGTGGGTAAACATCTATATTGGGAAATTGGAGGCTATAAGTTGCATGGTCAAGTTTTTATTGTGTCCTGGCTAGTTATATCTGCATTATTAGTATTAGCTTTTGTAGGAACTAGAAATTTAGATCGTATACCAAAGAATTGGCAAAATTTTATGGAGTTTATACTAGAATTTTTACAGGATATTGCAAAAAATCAAATAGGAGAACATGATTATCGGCCATGGGTTCCTTATATCTCAACAATTTTCTTATTTATTTTAGGAAGTAATTGGGCTGGTGCACTAATACCTTGGAAGTTAATTAATTTACCGGAAGGAGAACTTGCAGCTCCTACAAATGATATTAATACAACAGTAGCATTATCTTTATTAACTTCTTTATCATATTTTTATGCAGGTTTAAGTAAAAATGGAATAGGTTATTTTGCTCGATATATTGAGCCAACTCCAGTTTTATTACCTATTAATATTTTAGAAGATTTTACAAAACCATTATCTTTAAGTTTTCGATTATTTGGTAATGTTTTAGCAGATGAATTAGTTGTATCTGTATTTACTTTATTGGTTCCTATTTTAATACCCCTACCTGTTATGATATTGGGTTTGTTTGCTAGTTCAATTCAGGCTTTAATTTTTTCTACTTTATCTGCTGCATATATTGGTGAAGCTATAGAAGGTCATGGTGAGCATTAAATTATATGACTATATATGCATTTAATTATTTGCATGAAATCTGTTAATTTTCTATCTATTTTACTTACATTATATATATTAATTATGGATTCTATTGTTTCTGCTGCATCTGTTATAGCTGCTGGTCTTGCTGTTGGTTTAGCTGCGATTGGTCCTGGTATTGGTCAAGGTAGTGCAGCAGCAAATGCTGTTGAAGGTATTGCTAGACAACCAGAAGTTGAAGGTAAAATTAGAGGAACTCTTTTATTAAGTTTAGCTTTCATGGAGTCTTTAACAATTTATGGACTTGTAGTTGCCTTATCTCTTTTATTTGCTAATCCTTATACAGGTTAATTAAATTGTTAACGCTTAGTAGTTTTTTTTTTAGGTATAATGATTAGTTATATAAAAATTAAAAACTAAGCGTTTTATTTAAGTTAAATTTCTGTATATTAACAAATAAATTTAAAAATAAAAATGATGAATTTACCTCTTTTGTTTGCTTTACAAGCATCAAGCACAGAAGTTGAAGGAGGTCTTTTTGATTTTAATGCAACATTACCTCTAATGGCATTACAATTTCTTACTTTAACATTCGTGCTTAATTTCATTTTTTATAAGCCTGTTGGTAATGTTTTAGATGAAAGAGACGAATATATTCGCAATAGTTTAACTACTGCATCCGCTTCCTTACTCCGTGCTAATGAACTTACAAAAAAATATGAACAAGAGCTTGCTGAATCTAGAAAGCAAGCTCAAGATATTATCAAAAAATCTCAGCAAGAAGCACAACAAATTGTTTCAATTAAAATTAAGGAAGCACAAAAAGATGCTGAAAAATTAGTGTCTGAAGCATATGATCAATTGAATATTCAAAAAGAGCAAGCATTAAAAACTTTAGAAGCTCAGATTGATGCTTTAAGTGATCAAATTAGAAAGAAATTATTAGGTAATCAATCATTAGTTTAAAATATTAAGATTATCTTAGGTATTACAATTATATAAGTAAACATTTGGAGAATAGAATGAAAGAGACTATTCATATATTTACTATGTTTGCAGAACATAATGTTCAGCAAGGAATTAGTTTTAATTCAAATTTTTTAGAAGCGAATGTAATTAATATATTTTTACTTTTTTCTGGTTTAGTATATGTATTAAAACAATTCTTAGGTTCTATTTTATCCATAAGACAAGCTAAAGTTTTATCTGCTATACAAGAATCAGAAGAGCGTTTGCAACAAGCAAATATTCGATTAGAAGAATCAAAAAAACAATTAGCGCAAACTCAAATAGTTATTGGACAAATTAAAGAAGAAGCACAATTCACTGCACAAAAAGTACGTGAATCTATATTAGCTCAGGGTAAGCTAGATATAGAACGTTTAACAGATACAGGTAAGGCTAGTATAGCTACGGCAGAAAACCAGGTGAGACAACAAATTCAACAAAAAATAACAACTTTAGCTATTAATAGAGTTAATGCACAATTACAAAATCAAATTACTCCTACTATGCAAGCTCAAATAATTGATACTAATATTATTGAGCTTGGAGGAAATATATGAGCACTCAAGCTGTAATGGCTAAAATAGCTTTACCATATTCTGAAGCATTATTAGAGTATTCACGAGAAAATAATTTAATTGAAGAAATTCATCAAAATTTATATTTTGTTTCTGAAATGTTGTCGCAATCTATTGATTTAAAATTATTTTTGCAAAATCCACTAGTGACTATCAAAGCAAAGAAAAATGTTTTGAATCAATTATTGCTTGATAAGGTTAATACCTTTATACTAAAATTTTTATTAGTATTATTAGATCGTCGTAGAATTAATTTATTAAATGCAATAATTGATAAATATTTTGAATTAGAATGTAAATTAGATTCAACTATTATTGCTCAAGTCTCTGCATCAATTGCTTTTACTGAAATTCAAAAAGATACATTGATTAGTAAATTAAAGGAAATGACAAATAGTAAACAAGTAAAACTCCAAATGAATATAGATCCTAGTTTAATTGCTGGTTTTACAATTCAAATAGGCTCTAAAATAATAGATACAAGTTTATCCGGTAAATTGAAGCAAATGGCTTTTTATCTTAATATAAATTAAATTATTAGATAAATATGTATTGTGAGTCAGTATTAATAGATAAGTAATATTTTATATATAAAAAACTAATAGTATGGTAAATATTAGACCTGACGAAATTAGTAATATTATACGTCAACAAATTGATAAATATGATCAAGAAATACAAGTTGCTAATGTCGGAACTGTATTACAAGTTGGGGATGGGATAGCTCGTGTTTATGGCTTAGATGAAGTAATGGCTGGTGAATTATTGGAATTTTCTGATAAAACTATCGGTATTGCTTTAAATTTAGAAAGTGATAATGTTGGTGTTGTATTGATGGGAGATGGGCGTGAAATTTTAGAAGGAAGTAATGTAAAAGCTACAGGTAAAATTGCTCAAATTCCAGTAGGTGAGGGATTTTTAGGTAGAGTAGTTGATCCATTAGCTAGGCCTATTGATGCTAAAGGTATTCCTAGTACAACAGAAACAAGATTAATTGAGTCATATGCACCAGGTATTATTGGAAGACAGTCAGTTTGTGAGCCATTACAAACTGGTATTACTGCTATTGATTCTATGATACCAATTGGTAGAGGGCAAAGAGAATTAATTATTGGAGATAGACAAACCGGTAAAACAGCTGTTGCTTTAGATACAATTATTAATCAAAAGGGGCAAGACGTTATTTGTGTTTATGTTGCTATTGGTCAAAAAGCTTCATCTGTAGCTCAAGTAGTTTCTGCATTAGAAGAAAAAGGTGCATTAGATTATACAATTATTGTAACAGCTAATGCAGATGATCCTGCAACTTTACAATATATTGCTCCATATACTGGTGCTACTTTAGCTGAATATTTTATGTATAAAGGTAAAGCAACATTAGTTATCTATGATGATTTGACCAAGCAGGCTCAAGCTTATCGTCAAATGTCATTACTTTTACGTAGACCACCAGGTAGAGAAGCTTATCCAGGAGATGTATTTTATTTACATTCTAGATTATTAGAAAGAGCTGCCAAACTTAATGCTAATCTTGGTGGAGGTAGTATGACAGCTTTACCAATTATTGAAACACAAGCAGGAGATGTTTCTGCATATATTCCAACTAATGTAATTTCTATTACAGATGGTCAAATATTTTTATCTGGTGATTTATTTAATTCAGGTATTCGGCCAGCTATTAATGTTGGAATTTCTGTTTCTCGTGTAGGTTCTGCTGCTCAAATTAAAGCTATGAAACAAGTTGCAGGTAAGTTAAAATTAGAATTAGCTCAATTTGCAGAGCTAGAAGCTTTTTCACAATTTGCATCTGATTTAGATAAAGCAACTCAAAATCAATTAGCACGTGGCCAAAGATTGAGAGAAATTTTGAAACAGGCTCAAAATTCTCCCATTCCTGTAGAAGAACAAACAGCTTTAATTTATACAGGTATTAATGGTCATTTAGATGATATTGAATTATCTCAAGTTAGAGATTTTATAGATGCATTACGAGAAGATTTGCGTAATTCAAAACCAGAATTTGGAGAAAGTATTCGTAGTACTAAAAAATTAAGTCCAGAATCTGAAGAATTATTGAAAAAATCTATTGATGATGTGAAGCAGGCTTTTTCTGTATAATTAATACATTCATTTCATACTAATAAACTAAATTAAATTATGGATAGTATATAATAAAACTATCCTATATTTTATGATATTATTTATCGTATATGCATAATATTCTTTAATAGTTATAAAATTTCAAATTTAAACAATACTGTCATATCCATATTTTTCGAGTTTGTTCGCAATACTTGAATCTCCTGTATAAATTATTTGCCCTTCTTTCATGATATGAATATAATCAGGAACAATATGTTCTAATATTCTTTCATAGTGTGTAATGATGATGATAGATTTATTAGAATTTATTAATGTATTTATATTATTAGAAATAGTTCTTAATGCATCTATATCAAGCCCTGAGTCTGTTTCATCTAGTATAGATAGTGTGCTATCTAATAATGTCATTTGTAAAATTTCGTTTTTCTTTTTTTCTCCACCAGAAAATCCTTCATTTACATTACGAGTTAAAAATGTGGGATTCATCTCAATTGCTTTTATTTTTTTATTAATTAAATCAAAGAATGATAAAGGATCTAATTCAGGCTTTTTATAAGCTCTTTGTTTTGCATTATATGCAAGGCGTAAAAAATCTGCATTACTTACTCCAGGAATTTCTACTGGGTATTGGAAAGCCAAAAAAATACCTTTTAAAGCTCTTTCTTCAGGTGTCATAGTGACAATATTCTCTCCATTAAAGATTATATTACCATCTGTAATATTATAACTAGGATGACCAGCAATAACTTTAGCTAATGTACTTTTTCCAGATCCATTTTTGCCCATAATAGCATGTATTTCTCCCGGTTTTATGGATAAATTTAAGTTTTTTATAATTGGAGTATTATTTATATTTACATATAAATTATTAATTGTTAATAGATTAATTGTCATTTTTTTAACCAATAGTTCCTTCTAGTTTTAAATTTAATAAACGATCAGCTTCCATGGCAAATTCCATTGGTAGTTCATTAAAGACTTCTTTGCAAAAACCACTAATCATTAAGCATAATGCTTCTTCTGTATTAATGCCTCTTTGTAAGAAGTAAAAGATTTGATCTTCTCCAATTTTTGATGTTGATGCTTCATGTTCAACTTGAGATAATGAATTTTGTACTTGTATATACGGAAAAGTATTAGCTTGTGATGTACTTCCTATAATTAAAGAATCACATTGAGAATAATTTCTTGCATAATTAGCTTTTGGTCCAATTTTTACTAAGCCACGGTAACTATTTACTGATTTACCGGTTGATATACCTTTAGATATAATTCGACTTTTTGTATTTTCTCCTAAGTGAATCATTTTACTACCAGTATCTGCTTGTTGATAGTTATTTGTTAAGGCAACAGATGCGAATTCTCCGATTGAATTATGGCCAGCTAATATACAGCTAGGGTATTTCCATGTAATTGCAGAACCGGTTTCTATTTGTGTCCATAAAATTTTAGAATTATTGCCTATACACAAACCTCTTTTAGTTACAAAGTTATAAATTCCACCTTTTCCTTGCTTATCTCCAGAGTACCAATTTTGTACTGTAGAATATTTTATAGTTGCATTTTCAAGAGCAATTAATTCTACAATCGCAGCATGTAATTGATTATTATCAAATTGTGGTGCAGTGCAACCTTCAAGGTAACTTACATAACTGTTTTTATCTGCTATTATTAATGTTCTTTCAAATTGCCCTGATTCTTTATTATTAATTCTGAAGTAAGTTGATAATTCTAATGGACAATGAGTATTTGGAGGAATATAGCAGAATGAACCATCACTAAAAGCAGCAGAGTTAAGAGCTGAAAAATAATTATCTCCAACAGGAACAACAGAACCTAAATATTTTTGTATTAATTCAGGATATTTCTGAATAGCTTCTGAAATAGAGCAAAAAATTACTCCAACTTCTGCTAATTCTTTTTTAAATGTTGTTGCTATCGATACACTATCAAAAATAGCATCAACAGCAACATTACTTAATCTCTTTTGTTCATTTAGTGGAATACCTAATTTATTAAAAGCTTCTAAAATATTTGGATCAACTTCATTTAAATTATTTAATTGTTTTTTATATTTAGGTATAGAATAGTAAATAATATTATTATAATCAATTTTATTATATACTAGTTGACTCCATTCCGGCTCACTCATTTTTATCCATTTATGATATCCTTTTAGGCGAAAATTTGCTAAATACTTTGGTTCTTTCTTATTAATACTAATTAATTTAACAATTTCTTCTGTTAGTCCTTTAGGAAAATTTTGAGATTCAATTTTTGTATGAAATCCATATTTATATGGTTGATTTATTAACTTATTTAGACTTAATGATGATTGACTATTATTTTTAAGATCTTGCATTATAAATTATTTATATTTAATATTATTATGTATTCATATATTAAAGAAAATCATAATTTTAAAGTCACAAAATTTTTATCATTAATATTTCTTATATATAATATATATGAAATTATTTGTATATTATTCTGAATAAATATTAAAAGTTCTATTAGTGAATAATAATATAAATAAATATTAGTCACAGAAAAATTATTAGTGATATTTCTTAATTTAATACCTAAGATTATTTGATAGATTTTTTTATTAATTATTAGTAACAATTGAGAAGATGTTGTTATAATTAAGCTAATGTTTTGACCAGTTAATTTTTTTATTTGTATTAATAGATATATAATAATTTCTTCATAAGTAGTTGTTAAAAATAATATATTTAATAGTAATAAAGATATAGCTGGAATACATGCTGCTCTTATTATAAATTCAGGTAATAATAGAATGTATGATTGATTACTTATTTGTTTTATTTTAGAAAATAATATTCTATATAAATTTAAATTTTTTTTTATTTTCATATTATAAGGTATCTTAATTTGAATTTTAAAATATAATTTTATATCTTTAATATTTTTAATATTTTTATTTGCCTGAAATAAGCATATCGTGAAAAGAAAAATAAATTTTAATTGTCTGATTAATTGTTTTTGCTTAACTTTTAAATTTGTTATTATTATTAAGCAAATAATGATAGAAATAATAGCATATGTATAATGAAAGTAATAAAATAAGCATAAGTACAAAAAAGTAAAAGTTATTTTATAACTATATTTTATACGATGTAAATATGTCTTTGGAGATATGATATATTGATTAAAAAATATTATTTGAAATATGTTTATAAACATAATTTTATTTATATATAGATTATATAAGTTCAGTGGCTTGTTTTTATGGTAATATTTATGTAATTATATATTAATAATAGGGTAGATGGCGAAATTGGTATACGCATCACACTCAAAATGTGATAACTTTAGTTTTGAGGGTTCAAGTCCCTCTCTACCCATCTTTTTTATATTAGATTTATTATAAAAAATATATGAGTTTATTAATTTTAGGTGGTACAGGTACTTTAGGGCGTCAAATTGTTAGACGTGCTTTAGATGAAGGATTTCAAGTGAAGTGTTTTGTTAGAAATTTTCGTAAAGCTGCATTTTTAAAAGAATGGGGAGCAGAGCTAGTATATGGTGATTTAAAGTTGCCAGAAACAATTCCTATGACATTACTTGGTATTACTGCAATAATAGATGCTTCTACAGCTAGACCTTCTGATTTATATAATGCTCGTCAAATAGATTTATATGGTAAATATATTCTTATAGAATCAGCAAAACGAGCTAATATAAAAAGATATCTTTTTTTTTCTATCTTAAATGCACATAAATATCCAGAAATTCCACTGATGTATCTTAAATTAAGGATAGAGCAAGCTTTAAATGATTCAGGATTAGATTATACAATTTTTCCATTAGTTGGTTTTTTTCAAGGGTTAATTAATCAGTATGCTTTACCTATTCTAGAGAAAGAAGCTATTTGGATTACTGGAGATATTAATTCTATTGCATATATGGATACTCAAGATATTGCAAAATGTGCTATTAAAAGTTTATCAATTTCTAGGGCTAAAAAAAGAGTTTTGCCATTAGTTGGTAATTATGCTTGGAGTTCTTTTGAGATTATAGAGCTTTGTGAAAAATTATCTGGCCAGAGATCAAGTATTTCTAGAGTGCCAATTTATTTATTAAGATTAGCTCGTCAATTTACCAATTTTTTTCAATGGACTTGGAATATTTCAGAAAGATTAGCTTTTATAGAAGTGTTAACTAGGGGTGATAATTTTAATACATTAATGGATGATGTTTATATATTATTGCAAATTGATAAAAATGATACTATGATACTAGAAGTTTATATGCAGGAATATTTTGCAAGAATTATGAAAAAATTGAAGGAACTAAATTATGTGGTTGTTAAAGAAGTAGATAAAGTTGAATTTTAATCTTTTTTATTAAATATTATTAAAATTATTATGAATATATTTATTTTTACAGGACGTATTATTAATCAACCAAAATTGTTTTGCTATAAAAAAAAATATTAGTAAAAATTGCTATTTGTTTATGCAATAATAAGAAAAGTGTATCTTGGTATAATATTATAGCATTAGCAAAAGGAAAAACTGGTAACGAAGTTTTTGATCTATATAGAAAAGGTGACTTTATTATCATAGAAGGATCTATTAAAATGAAATTATATAAAGTTAAACTAAGCAATCGTTATTCAAAAAAGATTAAATTAATAAATCTTAAGATTAATAGAATTCATCCAACTTCTGTTATTTTTAAATAAAATTATATATTTTATTAATTCATTTATTAAATTTTACTTTTTTTAAGATACAATATTATTCAGTGCTTCTACATTACTTTCGTAAAAGATAATAATTATTTAAGGAAATTTATTATGTTTACATTAAAAATCTTTGTTTATACAACTGTTATATTTTTCATTTCTCTTTTCTTTTTTGGTTTTTTATCAAATGACCCTTCTAGAAATCCAAATCGTAAAGATTTAGAATAGTAATTAAAACACTTTTAGCATTTATATTGTTATTAGTGTTTTAACTTATTATATTTATTTTTGTATAATTTTAATATCTGAAACAAAACAAATTCCAATATACTTATTGGATTTTTTTATGATTATTACTGATATTTTTAAATTTTTATTTATCGAATAAATATATTCAGTATATTTAATGTTTTTATATGAATATTTAATTTTTAAATTGTTATTGGATAGTAGTATAAAAAAATACTCAGTTAATTTGTTTTGATCTATTTTTTTTAATTTACCTAGTATTGGATCTGAATTTTCAGTATAGATATAATTGTATATTATTTTTTTATTATTATATTGTTTATATTGAGCAACATAACCAAAATTTATTGATGTAATATTTTTCAATTTTTTTATGGATAATATACTTGCCTCAAATTCTTCTATATTTATTTGTCTATTTGTTAAATCATATGTAGTTTGATGAGATATCCATTTTCCTTCTAAGTATTCAATAAAAGATTTTAATTTGTTTTTCATATATACAATAAATATTTTAATTAGTATATGATGAAAATACACGTAATTGACAAAAATTTTTTGTATAATTATTAATTCCATATTCAAAACGTAGTTTTGGAATTTTTTTAATAGGTATGGAAAGTTGTAGACCTAATCCGATACTTGCTTTATAATTATTAGCTATATATTGTGTTTTAGAAGTTATATATTTTTGTTTATTACTATATTGAAAGAAAAAATATGAGGATAGATAATTATTTATTGGTATATGATATTCTACATTACTTAAGTATTTTATGTAAAATGTATATTGCTGTTTTAAACTATCTTCAATATAGAGATTAATCTTATTTAGATTATTTATACCAAATATTGGTTTATATTTATTTAGCCCAATAGGCCAATCTATTTCTCCAAATATTACTAGTGCATTTTTTCTGATATAAGGTATTATTTTAGGGAATGTTAATATTTGATTATATGTGATTTTTATACTTTGTGATGAATATCTATTTTGATAGAATGTATTAATATTTTTTAGTGGGTAAAAAGTTAAATAAATAAATTTTACAATAAATAATTTGCCAGATTTTAATTCATGCGTGAATTGGAAAGTAGTATATTTTAATTTTATTTGTAAGTAAAGTAATTTTTGTTTTATAGAAGTTTTTAAGACTTTTAACTTGTAATTATTGTTATCTACTGCATTTGCAATATAATATTTGCTAAGATTAAAAGATTTTTTATCGTATAAATTATATGTTTCTAAAATATTTTCAGTAAGATAAATTTTGCTATATATATGATGTTTATATAGGATTAAAATTCCACTAGACTTTAAATAAATTTTATTATTTTTAGTTTTTAATGAAGATAGATAGTTTAGTTGTCTTCTCTCAAATTTAGATAAAGAATCTTTTTTATATAGTGTATTATAAATATTTAATAGTATTTCTGCAAATATATTTTTATTTATTTTAATACGAGGATAAGATAGTGAAATATTAACTTGGGGTATTTTATTAATTAATTTTATATTGATGATTAAATTTTGATAATATACATTTTGTTTTATTGAAAAATATTTAAATCCTAAATTTTTATGTAATAGTATCATCTTAATATTTTGTTGTAAATTAAAAAACATAGTTTTAACATTAACTATTTTATGTTTAGTAAATTTAATATAAGGCATAAAAATTTGTAATAACATCACATTATTTGTATTATTTTTTTGATAAAAAGATCCTTTTCTATTTTGTGGTATTGAATATTGGATTTTTAGTATTAAACCTTTTTGATCTTGATACACATTATATGTAAAGTTAGAAATTAATTTAATATTTTGCAAATTATTAATTCCTGCATCTAGTCTTTTAATATTAAGTATAGATCCTGGCATTATTTTAAGTGTCTTTTCAATAATTTTTTCTATTTTTTGATTAAATTTTAGATTAATATTTGTATTATTTTCATATATAAACTTATTCTTTATTATTTGACCTTCTAAAATAATTATTTTTATATTATTTTCAATTTTATCTTCCTCTAATTCAATATGAATCCACTCAAAACCTCTCTTTCTGTACCATGCATATATTTGTTGTATACTATTATTTATATATTTATAGTTTTTAGGTAAACCTAACTGATATTTAAATAGTTTAATCAAAAGCTTTTTAGGTATTTTTAATTGATGATACTTATGAATTAAAAATTTTTTTACTAGGGCATTTATATTTAAATTTATAACTAAATGTTTTTTATTATCAATATTTATAATAAAATACTCTATTTTATTAAAAAATCCACTATTTTGCAATTTATCTATTATTTGAGTAATCTTTATATCATAAATTAACTTTTTTTCTAATATGATATAGTTCTTAGTTAACATTCTTTTAAGTAAAATGCTATTTAATTGTTCTATTTCTATTTTAGTAATATGTTTAAATATTATTATTGATTGTTTAAAATTTGGTATATTTATATGAAATGCAAGATTTAAATTATTAATATTATTTATTTTAATTTTAGATAAACACAATTTTTGTAAATTTATTAATATAAATATAACTGTAAGCCAATTAATAAATTTATATAATTTATGAAATATAATTATGTTAAATATTTTAGATGCTAAGTCTATTGTTGTAATAATTTTTTTTTTCATTATTTTAAGTTTAGTAAATTTATTATTATAATCAATTTTTTTACAATATCTTGGTTTTATCATAATCTATATTTTTGATTCAAAATTATCAAAAAATAATGAAATATTGGAATTTGAAAAAAATTAATCAATCAGCACTTGATAAAACAGGAATTATACCACGATCTATTAGTAAGTTATTTGAAAGGTTTAAAAAGGAATTAGATCCAAATGCGGAAATAGAAGCTCTAGAAGAGTTTAAAGTCTCCAGGTATCAAACAGTAGCATCTGTAAAATATATTTTATTATTATTTATTTTACCAATACTTGTTAATCAATTATCTAAAAGTTTTATATTTGGACCATGTATAAATTATTTTTGGAATCAAACTAACCATAGTATTTTTTTAAATGAATCTCAAGAAGAAAGAGCATTTGCTGAATTAGAGCGTTTTGAAGAAAAATTACATTTTGAAATATTAATTGGTAGAATTCAAAATCCTTCCTCTGCTTTAATTAATCATAAAATGACTGAAAAAGCTTTAGAAGTTGCAAGTGAGTATTCTAATGAAAGTGCTTCTGCTGTTAAAAATATTCTAGCTGATTTTTTATCTAGTACAATTTTTATTTCAATTTTAATAATCAGCAAAAGACAGTTTTCTATTCTCAAATCTTTTATTAATGAATTAATTTATGGATTAAGTGATACTGCTAAAGCTTTTTTAATTATTTTATTAACAGATATGTTTGTTGGTTTTCATTCTCCTCATGGCTGGGAAGTAATAATTGAAGTAATTTTGAGACATTTTGGTTTGCCAGAGAGTCGAGATTTTATTTTTGTTTTTATATCCACTTTTCCAGTGATTTTAGATACAATCTTTAAATATTGGATATTTCGCTATTTGAACAGAATATCGCCATCTGCTGTAGCAACTTATCACAATATGAATGAATAATAGACTATTGCTTTTATTTGAATTTAATTATATGATTATCTTGTAAGCATCTGTGGCCGAGAGGCCGAAGGCAGCGGACTCATGTGCGATCCGTTTTTTAAGTATCAAAGATTTAAATATAATAAATATCTGTGATATTAAAAAGTAGACTTATTTTTATTATATATATAATATTTCAAAAGTTTAATTAACTATATTTCTTTTGCTAGTAAATAATCTAGCTATTCTGAATCATGAATATACTCTTTTAGTCAATTTTTATATATATTAGCCTTAATTATAAAAAAATTTAAGCAGACTAATTGGAAAATTGATATGACTAGGAGAACAAACCCTCGTAAAAAGTATTAATATATATTTTTTTATTTTAATAAAAGAAAAACTATTGTCCTTAAGCACATATATTGTGAGTTAATATGTGAATGATTTTTATATGAGGCAATTAATATATAGAGTGGAGTCTAAGTCAATTGTGATATTGGAAATATGGAACGGAGTAACTAATAAGAAGAATTTTTAGCACTAAAAGCAAAAAATTAAGTTAAGGCAACTATTAAAATTTATTAGTGAGAAGCAATAGAAAGCAAAAATTATAATTGATAAAAAATAGTTTGCAGACGTATTGCGCCTATTATAATAATATATATATTAAATGAAAGTTAGTAATTTGAATTCTTTATTTTTATGGAAATCTTTACCATGGAATCAAATAAATGAAAGAATTTTTACACTTCAAGAAAAAATATATAAATTTTCAAAACAGTGTGAACAAAAAAAAGTACATCAATTACAAGATTGTCTTTTAAACTCAAGTGATGCAAAGCTTCTTGCTATCCAACAAGTTGTAGATAATATTACTCAGTATTATTTAGATTATAATCATGATAAATATTATATAAATGATTTAGAAAAATTATTTATATATGATTCTTTATTTATATATAATAAAAAATCTAAAAAAAATGAAATTATTTTAGAATATGTTAAACAATATTTAGTGTATTTATGTTTAAAACCTGAATGGGAAGCAAGATTTGAGCCTACATTTAAATTTAGTATTAATTCGACTAGACAAGTTTATTTTATTTATCGTTTATGTAATTTCTTATCAAAGAATTATAAATTTAAATCAGCAAAAATATATAATTATTTTATAAGTAATACTATTATTAATAAATATATAGATAGATCTTATCTAATTAATAAAATACAGTGTTTACCATCAATATCATGTTACTTAGACTTTTGGTTAAATAATCAATATTTAATTGAATCATTAAATTTTAATTCTAATATTAATAATCATAATAAGTTAAATGAATTATTTCATAATATAGTTTATAATGGTCTTCAATGGTATAATATGTACTCATTTCAGGATAAACTTAAATCATATAATTTATTTAAATATTTTCATTTAATATTTAATTCTAATAATATTTTTTATATATTATTAAAAGATAATAATCATAAGAAAATATTATTTAATAATATTTGGTCTATTTATAAATCAATAGGTCTTTATAACCTTAATATTCTATTCTTAAACAATTATATAATTCCGCAATTAAATAAAATATTTAATATTTATAATTATTATTTTATAAGTCAAAGAAATGAAAATAAATTATATAATTATATAAATAATTTAAGTGTAAAAATTAAGCCAAGTATTTATAATAATTTCTTATGGTATATGAAAAAAAATTTATATCATTATGATTCATTAGATAGATTAAGACCTAATATTCATATGGATTTACATCAAATTTTTTCATTTATTAATAATGAAATTATTTATTTGTACGAATATTATTATCCATTGATTAATTTGAAGAATATTCACTTGTTATTTAAATTATTAAATAATATGTACATTATATGGTTAAAAAAGAATTACCATAATATTTCACTGTTTTACTTAAATAAAAAATATTTAGAAAATAAATTATTATTTATTATTTAATCAAATAATAAATATAAATAGGTAGGAGCCGTATGAAATGAAAATTTCATGTACGGTTTTGTAAGAGAGATTTTAATGAAATCGACTCAAATAATCCGCCATCCATAAAAGGACGTCGCTGGTTCGAATCCAGCCAGATGCATTATCTAAATAATTAAAGCAGGTAGCGGGAATCGAACCCGCATCATTAGCTTGGAAGGCTAAGGTTTTACCACTAAACTATACCTGCTATAATTTTATCATATCATAGATAAATAATAATACATAATTTTATTAATGTAAATTATTTATCTTTCTTTTCGAAGTTTATTAATCCATACCTTCAAGAATAACACCTAAAAATTGAGCTAAAGAAGTAGCTTGTTCTTCTATTTCAGAAAGCAATAAAGGTTGTCCAACACGTGTTAATGGTATTTCTCGATTATCTTTTATTTTTAAATAAATTTCTCTTTTTGGTGTTAATCCTTCTTGAATATTAACTTTTATGGCTTGAATTTCACTAATATTATATTTTAATTTTAATATACGATTCTTGCCAGGAAAACCTAATCTAAATACTATAATTAGACCTTTTTCATTATTAAATTCGTTGTATCCTCCTCCTATATTCCAGATAATTGTTAACCATAAAAATATACTGATTAATATTGCTGTAGTTCCATAGAATGTCATTATTATACCTTGAGGTATAAATAATAACTCAGAGGATTTTGTGAAAGGAAGGAGTTCTATATTTAGGTAACTAGATAAGCCTACTAGAAAAAAGCCTAAGCCTCCCAATAGAATTAATGTGGCCCACCAATAATTACTAAGTCTGCGAGATCCTAAAATTGTATCAATTCTAATATTAGGCATTAATGTTTGTTAAATAACTTTACTTGAGTTAATGTATACTATTTTGATATAAGGTATTTATTTAGTTAAAGTGCAATATCTAATTAGGATTAGATTAGTCTTATTGCTTGTAATCCATAAAATAAACTTAATGCTAATCCTGTAAAAATTCCAATAAATAGTAAATAACTAATTGTAATAGGCATAATCTGATATTTATTCCTCTTAAGTGAATTGTTGGATAATTATAATTAAATTATGAAAATTTTTTGAATATGTTATTTGATAATATATATACAGATTAAAAAAATTTACGATTAATCATTATTAATATATTATCATATATTAATTTAAGATATATGTAATAAATATACTCAAAGTAATAGTATTTTGTTATTGTATATATTATAAGTTTTTACAATACATCTTCTGGAGTACAGATTTATGTCAGATTTTATTCAGCCTTACAATAATGATCCTTTTGTTGGTAACTTATCAACACCTGTGAGTACCTCAAGTTTTACTAAAAGTTTATTAAGTAATTTACCAGCATATAGACGTGGCTTATCTCCACTTTTAAGAGGTCTAGAAATTGGTATGGCTCATGGTTATTTTTTAATTGGTCCATTCGATAAATTGGGTCCTTTAAGAAATACAGATGTTGCATTACTTTCAGGATTTTTATCTGCAGTTGGTTTAATTATTATTTTAACGACATGTTTATCAATGTATGGGAATGTATCATTTGATAAAGATGATTCTCGTGACTTACTTCAAACAGCAGAAGGATGGGGACAATTTACTGCAGGATTTTTAGTTGGTGCAGTTGGAGGAGCTGGTTTTGCTTATTTATTATTATCTAATATACCTGTACTTCAAAGTGCTGGTCTAAATTTATTTTAATATTGATTTTACAAGTTAATTACCTGCTTCAAATCTTAATAAGCTAGTAAAGGGACTTGAACCCATAACCTGCTGATTACAAATCAGCTGCTCTACCAATTGAGCTATACTAGCACTTGCATAGATTATAATTAATTTTACGATGCTACTTTTATTAGCATCGTTTATTTAATTAAAACTATTAGTTTAGTTAGACTTTTCTAAATTTTCTTCATTATAAGTATTCATAGAGTTACATTCTATGTAATAATTAATCGTTTGATCAAAGCACATAGATGACCAACCTATTGGAGTTTCAGATAGTAACTCATGTTCATCATCATATTCATTAGTTGTCAAGATATTGTCTATATATTCCATATTTATTTCTCCCAAAACTCTCTATTATTTATTTAAAAATAATAATACCACAATTTATATAAATTGTCACTATTTTGTAAAGTTTATTTATTATAAATAATTTAGATAGATATAGATAATTTATTAAAAGATTTTATCGCTTTAGTAGATAATTTAATTTTAATCCATCTTTTTTGCTTTTGTGACCATACTCTCTTACTTTGTAAGTTTACTTCCTGTCTTTTTTTAGTTCTAACGTGAGAATGTGATACAGAATATCCGTTATTTGCTTTCTTTTGTGTAATTTTACATATTCTAGACATAGATTTTGGTATGGTTAATTTATTGATTAATAATCTTATGATTTGTATTTTTGTTGGCTGTTAAACATTTTTTTAATGTACTACCTAAAGTTGTTTGTGGTACTGCACCAATTACAGTATCTGCTCTTTTACCTTGAATAAAAATCATTAATGTTGGAATACTTCTAATACCATATTCTGTTGCTGTAGTTGGATTTTGATCTGTATTAATTTTAACAACCTTTAATATATCTTGATATTCATCAGCAATTGCATCAATTACAGGTGTAATCATTCTACATGGACCACACCATGGTGCCCAAAAATCAACCAATACTGGAAGATCTGATTGTATAACTTCTTCATTAAAAGAAGAGTCTGTTACTTCACATACATGCAATATCTAATCTCCAATTTCTTTCCCTTTCTGCAAAAATTTTATCATAGTTAATATATTATTTACCATGCTTATTAATATTTATATATTTACTGGCTTATGTTTTTAACATAATTTTAAGTTAAGACAAGCTAGACATTAGTATATATTATCACTATTATAAATAAGATTACAATTACTTGATACTTGTATAATGATAGATTTATTATTAAGGTTAAAAAAGTATAATGTAATTATTTTTATATTACACAACTAATTTTATAATTTTAATTAATTATATATATAATTAGTTAAAACAAGATAACCTAATGATACTGCCTTAAATTCAAGGAGGAATGAATGTCTCAATCTGTAGAAGCACGGACAAGGATTAAAAACGAACGTTACGAATCTGGTGTAATTCCATATGCTAAAATGGGGTATTGGGATCCTGATTATGTAGTAAAAGAGACCGATGTACTGGCTTTATTTCGTGTATCTCCACAACCTGGAGTAGATCCAATCGAAGCTTCTGCTGCTATTGCTGGTGAATCATCTACTGCAACGTGGACAGTTGTTTGGACAGATCTTTTAACTGCTTGTGATCTATATAGAGCAAAAGCTTATAAAGTAGATGCTGTTCCAAATACATCTGATCAATATTTTGCATTTATTGCATATGATATTGATTTATTTGAAGAAGGCTCTATTGCTAATTTAACAGCTTCAATTATTGGTAATGTATTTGGATTTAAAGCTGTAAAAGCTCTAAGATTAGAAGATATGCGTCTACCAGTTGCTTACTTAAAGACTTTTCAAGGTCCTGCAACAGGTATTATCTCTGAACGTGAACGTATGGATAAATTTGGTCGTCCATTTTTAGGTGCAACTGTTAAACCTAAATTAGGCTTATCAGGTAAAAACTATGGTCGTGTAGTTTATGAAGGTTTAAAAGGTGGATTAGACTTTTTGAAAGATGATGAAAATATCAACTCTCAGCCTTTTATGCGTTGGAAAGAAAGATTCTTGTATTCAATGGAAGGTGTTAATAGATCTGTTGCAGCATCAGGAGAAGTTAAAGGTCATTATTTGAACGTAACTGCTGCTACAATGGAAGACATGTATGAAAGAGCTGAGTTTGCAAAACAACTTGGTAGTATCATCATCATGATTGACCTTGTTGTTGGTTATACAGCAATTCAAACTATGGCTATTTGGGCACGTAAGAATGATTTGATTCTTCACTTACACCGTGCTGGTAACTCTACATATTCTCGCCAAAAAATTCATGGAATGAATTTCCGTGTTATTTGTAAATGGATGCGTATGGCTGGTGTAGATCATATTCATGCAGGTACTGTAGTAGGTAAATTAGAGGGTGATCCTTTAATGATTAGAGGGTTTTATAATACTTTATTATTACCTTACTTAGATATTAATTTACCTCAAGGTATTTTCTTTGAACAAGATTGGGCTTCTCTACGTAAAGTAACTCCAGTTGCTTCGGGTGGTATTCACTGTGGCCAAATGCATCAATTGCTAGATTACCTAGGTAATGATGTTGTATTACAATTTGGTGGAGGTACTATTGGACATCCTGATGGTATTCAAGCAGGTGCAACGGCTAATCGTGTAGCTCTAGAAACAATGGTTGTAGCTCGTAATGAAGGTCGTGATTATGTTGCAGAAGGGCCACAAATTTTACAAGGCGCAGCTAAAACTTGCGGTCCTCTACAAACAGCTCTAGATTTATGGAAAGATATTACTTTCAATTATACTTCTACAGATACTGCTGACTTTGTAGAAACTCCAACAGCTAACGTTTAGATAATTTTAGTTTTAATTAATATTACATACTAGAATTAAAAAAAAATTAAAAGTCTTATAGACTTGCTTAACTATTAAAGGAGTATATATAGTGAGATTAACACAAGGAACTTTTTCATTCCTACCAGATTTAACTGATGAGCAGATTACTAAGCAAATTAATTATGCAGTAGCTCAAAATTGGTCAATTAATGTAGAATTTACTGAAGACCCTCATCCAAGAAATAGTTACTGGGAATTATGGGGTTTACCATTGTTTGACATTAGCGATTCTGCGACAGTAATGTATGAACTAAATAGTTGCCGTAAACAAAATCCAAATGTATATATCAAGATTAATGCTTTTGATAATACTAGAGGTGTTGAATCTTGTGTTTTATCATTTATTGTTAATAGACCTGCATATGAGCCAGGTTTTGAATTAGTGAGAACAGAGGATGTTGGACGTAATCAGAAGTATAGCTTCCGTAGTTATGCTACATTTAAACCAGAAGGTACTCGTTATTAATAAAATTTATTATAGCGAATAACCATTAGATAGAGAAGGATTTATTATATCAACCTTTCTCTATCTTTAATTAATACTTTAAGTATACAAATTATATAACTTAATGACTAAAAATTTTCCTGATGATACTCTTGTAAACTTACAAGAAGAATATGATAAAACTCAAATTCAAGAAGTTATTGATGAACTTGAACAAGAATTGATAGGCTTAAAACCTGTTAAAACAAGAATTAAAGAAATAGCTGCTCTCCTATTAGTTGATAGATTAAGAAATAATTTGGGTCTAGTTTCTGGAAGTCCAGGATTGCATATGTCCTTTACTGGAAGTCCTGGTACTGGGAAAACAACTGTAGCAATGAAAATGGCTGATATTCTTAATAGATTAGGTTATATTCGTAGAGGTCACTTAATGACCGTTACAAGAGATGATTTAGTTGGTCAATATATTGGTCATACTGCACCTAAAACAAAAGAAGTACTTAAGCAGGCAATGGGAGGTGTTTTATTTATTGATGAAGCATATTATTTATATAAACCAGATAATGAAAGAGATTATGGTGCAGAAGCTATTGAGATTTTATTACAAGTTATGGAAAATCAGAGAGATGATCTAGTTGTAATTTTTGCTGGATATAAAGATAGAATGGAGAAATTTTATGAGTCAAACCCAGGATTATCTTCTCGTGTTACAAATCATGTAGATTTTCCTGATTACACTGCAGAAGAGTTATTGGAAATCGCAAAATTAATGTTAGAAGAACAGCAATATAGATTTGCTCCAGATGCAGATAAGGTATTGCTTGAATATGCAGAAAGGAGAATGAAGCAACCACATTTTGCTAATGCAAGAAGTATTCGGAATGCTATTGATAGAGCAAGAATGAGACAAGCTAATCGCATTTTTATTAGTGGAGATAAAATACTTACAAAAAATGATTTAGTGACAATACAATCAGAAGATATATTGAAAAGTCGTTTATTTGCAGTTTAATTGAAAAGGTATTAATTATTCTTGACAAATAGACTATATATTCAATATTATAATAATACATTGTCTACAAGGCGGTATAGCTAAGTGGTAAGGCAGAGGATTGCAAATCCTTTATCCCCAGTTCGAATCTGGGTACCGCCTTCAAAAATGTACTCTTAAATATCGAATATATCAATATTTAGTGGGGGTGTGGTGGAATGGTAGACACAACAGACTTAAAATCTGTTGATCTTTAATGATCGTGAGGGTTCAAGTCCCTCCACCCCCAGTATTTTTAATAAATAAATTAAGCAATTAGAATATAAAATATAATAAAATGTGTATCTGTATAAATTGTAGACATGTAAATAATTGTACTACTTATAAAGTGATTCAAAAACAACATAAAAAATTAGTAAAGCAATCTAAAGAGATATACTTTGTTCCAATTAATACATTAATTGAAGTAAATATTCAGAAATCTATATACGATATAAGATATGAATGGGATTTAGTAGAGTGTTTATCTTTTGTCGAGCAACCCGGTAATTGGCTAATATAAAACTGAAAAATTTTAATGTACTATACTTTCTTTGCTCAATGTATTTCTTAATAATTCTGTATTTACATTTGATGTTCTAGTTAGAGAAATTTTACCAGTACGTGCTATTTCTACAATACCATATTGAATTAATAATTGTTCAATAGCAACCATTTTACCTGGATCACCTGTAACTTCTAGAATTAAATACTCATGAGCCATATCAACTATTTTAGCTCTAAAAATATTTGCTATTTCTAAAATAGATGATCGATTTGTTGAAGAAGCTTGTATTTTAATTAATACTAATTCTCTTTCTACACAAGGAAGATTAGTTATATCTTGTACTTTTAAGATATTTACAAGTTTATATAATTGCTTAGTTAATTGTTCTATTGTTCTATTATCTCCATTTACAATCATAGTAATTCTAGATATACCATGTTTTTCTGCTGGTCCAACTGCAAGACTTTCAATGTTAAAACCACGTCTTGCAAATAATCCAGCTATTCTTGATAATACTCCCGCTTCATCTTCTACAAGAACAGATAATGTATGTTTCATAAATATTTTTAATTCTATTACTCTTAATGTTATTATTATCTATGTAATGGTATAATAATTTGAAGATATTTACCAATATTTTTTATAAACTAAGATATATTTATTATTGTTCACTTGTGTTAGAAAAATCAAATAAAATAAAAAAAAGAAATAAGGATCAGCCGATTATCAATGATCGTATCAAGTATCCTAAAGTACGTTTAATAGATGTTTCAGGTGTTCAATTAGGGATATATTCTTCGACAGATGCATTTAATATTGCTCTACGAAAAGGTTTAGATTTAGTTATGATTAGTGATAAATCAGATCCTCCTGTATGTCGTATTGTTGATTATGGTAAATATAAATTTACTCAAGAGAAAAAAGCCAAGGAAGCTCGTAAAAAACAACATCATGCTGTTTTAAAAGAAGTAAAAATGCGTTATAAAATAGAAGAGCATGACTATAGAGTACGTATTAATCAAGCATTACGCTTTTTGCAATCTGGAGATAAAGTAAAAGCTACTATTACTTTTAGAGGAAGAGAGATTCAACATACTAATTTAGCAATAGAGCTTTTGAAAAAGATGGCTAGTGATTTAAGTAATTTAGCTGATATACAGCAGCCGCCTTCTAAAGATGGGAAGCATATGATAATGGTTTTATCTCCTAAAAAAAAGGTAAATTCAATATAATTATAAAATAAATTAATGTATCTTGTTTTACTAAAGTATATTGATTATATTTAAATAGTATTAATACATATAAACTAAAATTAAGGAAAAGATATGTCTCGTTATAGAGGACCTCGCTTAAGAATATGTCGAAGATTAGGTAATTTACCTGGATTAACAAGAAAGAGCTCAAAAAAACAAGCTCCTGCTGGAGAACATGGTCAACAGCAACGTAAACCTTCTGAATATTCACTAAGATTAGAGGAAAAGCAAAAATTAAGATTTAATTATGGTATTAATGAAAGGCAATTGCTGAGATATATCAAAATGGCAAAAAATGTTCAAGGCTCTACAGGATTAGTATTACTGCAAATTTTAGAAATGAGACTAGATAATACTATTTTTAGGCTTGGTATGTCTCCCACTATTCCTTCTGCTAGACAATTAGTTAATCATGGGCATATTATTGTAAATAATAAAATAGTTTCTATTTGTAGTTATCAATGTAAACCTGGTGATATTATTCAAGTTAAAGATAAAACATCTTCTAAAATATTAGTTGAAAAATACATGAGTTTTCCAGGCTTATCTAATATACCTAATCATTTAGAAATAGATAAAATAAAATTATTAGGTAAAGTAAATGGAATAATTGAAAGAGAATGGGTAGCACTACAGCTTAATGAACTTTTAGTAGTTGAGTACTATTCAAGAAAATAATACTCCCAATGAATATAGAGCAAATAATATAATATGCTAAAATTTAAATAATTACCAATTGACTGGTTGTCTGCTGGTTAAAGACCAAATCACTCGCTGAGTAAATATTTTAAAATATACTAATCTATTTATTAGTCCTTGATATATTGTTTTTTGAGATTTTATAAATGAATTATTTTGAATAAATTTATAAGATTCTTGTGTAGGAACAAATAAAAGATTTTTATCATTATTTTGATAATTACTTTCATAAGTATTCAAAAAATCCTCAAGATTATAGACAAGAATTTGAGGTTGATTTGGAAGTTTATAATCAATATTTTTTTGTATAAATTTTTGCCAAGCAAGTAAAGCTATTTCATAATTCATAAAAATAGTATCATCATTCTGTCTTGAATTATAAGTATAATTAATTAATTTTATTTGTTTAGTTTGTTGATTCTTAGCAAGTATAGGCTTAATTATATATATTGGCTGGCCCTGAAAACAATATTTATTATATTTCTGTCTAGCATGAAAAGATATATTCTTATTATATTGATGCTTATATATTAATTGACCTAATTCTTTAAGATCAGGGATAAGATTAAATTGTACTTTAGGTGGTGATATTTTAATTAATTTATAATAAAAATCTAAACCACTTGCAAAAATACTTATATTATTATTTTGATTAATTGTACTGTATTTACTATTTGTATGATTTTTATACTCTAGTGCATCTTCAGGATTAATAAAAAATAGACCTTCATACATAGGTTTATTATCTTTTTGCCATAAAAAGCGATCATAGTACCATTGATACATTTTATCAATAATATGCTGGTTATTTATTAATTCATCAGAAGGTTCTGCAACAATAATTTGATTAAAATTATTTACTAGAGTAAATACTGGTAATCTATTTTGTTTAAGTTGAATTAATAATTTAACTTGCATTTTGCTAGAAAAATTTAGTTTTGTTTTATTTTTTAAAACATAAAATGAATTTGTAGGTAATGCAAAATTTAGTCCTTTTTTCCAGATGTATTTTATTTCATGACTATTGTCATGATCTATATTATTGATTAATTCATCTTTTAATGAAACTTCTATTCTGCCTGCTATTAATGCTTTACTAAAATCAGCTAAAAATTTTTTGTATTGATTTTTGTAAACAGAGATTCCATCTGATTTTAATTGATTGGTATAATTTTCAGACAATAAGTTCGATTTTGATAAAAAAATAGTTTCTTGCCAATATTTATTTAATAATCTTGTCATAAAATTACGAGATATTAATTTTTGATTTGTAAGATTATTAACTTTTTTATTTACTAGAGCATATTTTTTAGCAATTAATCCTTCATAATAATATGAAGGAGATTGAATCATAGCAATAGAATATGTATTTTGCGATAATACATTTGTCTTTTCAATTGAATAATTGATAAAGTTTAATTTCTGTGTAATTACTAAATTATTCTCACAGATACCTCGGATAAACATTGAATTAAATAAAATCATGAATTTTTGTCATGAAAGAGAAAATAATAATTGGATATACATATAATAGTCAACTATATTATATATATGCTCTATAAAGCAAATATCTTATGTATTATATCGCAAATGATTTACCACATCCACAAGTTTGAATTGCATTAGGATTAATAAATTGAAACCCTCCACCGATTAAAGTATCTTGATAATCTAAAGAAAGACCATATAAATATAATAAGCTTTTATTATCACATACAAGATGAAAACCATTGTAATCAATTATTGAATCTATATTGTTAATTTTTTCTTCTAATTCAAAATCCATAGAATATGACATACCTGCACAGCCACCCTGCTTGACTGATATCCTTAAATATACAGTATTAGTATTGTGTTCAATTAATTTAATTATTTGTTTTAATGCTATATCTGTAATACTTATAATAGTTTTTGAATTATTCATAATAAACTTTTTTAATTTATACAATATTATATTCTAATTATTGATGGAACTGGTGGGAATTGAACCCACGTCCATATCAAAACAGAATGTTAAGTTTACTTTATTTAATTAAGTAAAAAGGAAGATGTTTAAATAATAATAAAGACTTATCTTCATAAATATTTTATTTATATAAGAGCATTCATTGTTGATTTGCTAGAAAATATAATGAAAATATTGTCTAACTTTCTAAAAAATATTTAGTCTAAAGCAATAATAAAAATTATGCGTATACCATTGTTTTAGAAAAAGGAACTATTTGATGTTTTGCATTTATTATGAAGCTAGGATTAATGAAGTTTAGCTAACCTTCATCCTTTATAACTTATATTTTCTGTATTGTATGTAGAAACCTAACAGTCCCTAAGCTATATTCTATCATAAAAATAAATAAAACTTAATGACTTGTATATTATTTAATTCACGAGCAAGGAAGGATTTGAACCTTCGACCATCAGAATCGGAATCTGATACTCTATCCACTGAGTTACATGCCCTACAACCTAATATTTATAAGACATTATATAATATCTTAGAGTCTATTATCAATATTTTCATGCATATTATCTCATATTTATAAATTCATAATTAATTTTGTATATATAATTGATTAAATTGTAACGCTAATTCTGCTTTATATAACTCTTGACCTAAATATAAATAATGATTAAGAGATAAATAGTGAAAATAATGATGTAAAGATATCAAGCAATAGATAATATCTGCTTGAGATGAAGTTACACAAATAGGATATTTACTAGTATGCTGGCTAGAGTAAAAAAAATATAGTACAATATTCTTTTGCATATGTAAACGAATTAAACAGTAACTATCATCTATTTTTTCAGAAGACATATATAAAAAATATATAAATGCTATTATTATATAATAATAGATATAAACTTTTCTCTATTGATTATATAAAATGCTAAAGATTGAAAGAGTAATCTGAGAAAATTATAATACTCTAAAGATAAATTATAAACACATAATGTGATTTTAATTTCATTACTAAATAGATATTTTATTGGAGATTAAAAGAATGCAAGATGCTATCACTAATGTTTTAAATAAATATGATTTAACAGGAAAATATCTTGATGATATTGCAATAAATGAGTTAGGTAATTATTTTTCTAATGCAATGATAAGAATAAATGCTATTGAATTAATAAATAGTAAAGCATCAAAAATAGTTAAAGAAGCTGCTTCAAGGCTATATGAAGAACAGCCTGAGCTATTAAGACCAGGAGGAAACTCTTATACTACTCGCAGATATGCTGCATGCTTAAGAGACATAGAATATTATTTAAGATATGCTAGCTATGCGATAATAGCTGGTAATACTAATATTCTTAATGAAAGAGTATTAGATGGATTAAGAGAGACTTATAATTCATTAAGTGTTCCCATTGGTCCCACAATTAGAAGTATTCGACTTTTAGAAGAAATTATTCAGAATGAACTGAAGTTTGATGAATATAATAATAAAATAGTCATAAGTGAACCATTTCAGCATATGATAACTTCTTTAAGTGAACAAAATATCTAAGAGATTCTTTTCATAAAAAATTATAGATTTCTCTAATAATATCTCTGAATATTCTAATGTTTATCAATATTGTATCATTTTAGTATATTTTGAACTATCAACTGCATGATCTAAAATCTAAAATTATTAGTTTACTTTTAGGTTTTTTACTAGCAACTGCTTTATCAACAATGCCTGCACAAACAGGAGATTGGGGTATTATTGCAGCATCAATAATTACTACCTGTAATGAATTAATAAGTAAAGTAGCCTATAATACATCTAAAAAACATGCTGCAATTGTGAATATAATTAATTATATTAAGATAGGTATTATTTATGGTTTATTTGTAGATGCATTTAAACTAGGTAGTTAAATATATCACGGCATTTATATCATAAAAAAATTAAGAGTCAATAAGAACAAAGTATTGACTCCTAATATAATTAAAGTATAGTGGATTCACTATAATATTATTGGAGAAATATCAATGACCATATTTAAAAATAAAGCTGGATCTCCAGCTTTAGGAGACTGTTCTTGTGGTCTAAACTTACGAATTGGTCCAGCCCACAATAATTGAGGCATCTCTTGTTTTGATAAAAATTCTTTTCCCATTCTAGGAGTTTTTAAATTAAATGGAATTTCACCTTTGCTCCTTTGAGCAATTACACGTCTTCTTTGATAAGGAATTGTAGTATCACCAAAATTATCTGCATATTCATGACTATTTAGTAATATATCAATAAAAACTTCCAATCCTTTTGATCCAATGATGACAGAAAAAGCAAGCTTTTCCCTTTCATTGTAAATATCACGTCCTAGAACTCTTTGTATACACATTTCAACAAAACGATAATTATTATTTACATTATAATTTAAATCACGAAATGCTTGAGATAGTAATAATCCCTTGATAAAATCCTTTATTTTGATTTGATTAAATCGTAGCTGAGATTCTAAAAAAGGTTCATTGGTACTACTTAAAATTTGATGTTCACTAAATATTTGACGGTATGCAGCCCATATAATTTCATCCATTTCAATAGCTGTTGGCAAATTATCTGTAGTATAAACTTTAGGTTGCTCATCTCCAGGGTAATACTCAAAACCATCTACTCTTTGATTTTGAGTGGAGAATGAATAATTTAATATTGGAATAGACATAATAAATCTCCAGATTTAGCTCTATCGTCAGGTAATTTTATATTAATATATGATTTATAATTACTAATGAACAGTATTAAGTTTATAAATAAAAGTTGTTAAATCACTAAACAATTAAATTTCATTGTTTATTCATGATAAAAAAAGATTTATAAGCAATCAAGACTAAATATACTGAATCATCTAGTAACACATTATTTATGTGTATGTAATCATATTAAAATATTATACTAGAATTAATAAGATAAAGTACTTTTCTGTTATTAATATATATAAGTATTTTTTAAAATTTATAGAACCAATATCTTAATTGATATTATCGTTGTGTCAATTCATTTCACGTTCTTTCAATGATTAGATAAATAATTAAATATGGATAATGTTAACAGGTTAACACTTGAACAAGAATTTAAGCTAGCTATATATATAAAAAAAATATCTAAATTGGATGATCAAAGCATAAAAAAGTATTTAATAGCAACTTTGAAACAAATGATGATAAAAGATAATATTATTAAGTATTTTATAAAAAATTCTATACCGTAAATTATTAGTAATATATTTATAATAATAAAAAAAAATATATAATATTAGATTTAAGACTATAATATTAAGAAATATTGATTTGTTATATTTTTATACCAATAAATATAATATATTATAGTTTCGATACTAATACATCAGCTTGTAAAAAAAATTGACAGCTGAAACAGCTAAGTCCTTTTAAAAACTATAAGGAGAGCTCTATGCTTGACGCATTCTCTAGAGTTGTAACAAATTCAGACGCTAAAGCTGCTTATGTAGGCGGAAGTGATCTACAAGCTCTTAAATCATTCATTACAGACGGTAATAAACGTCTAGATGCTGTTAATTCTATTGTTAGCAATGCTAGTTGCATCGTTTCTGATGCTGTTTCTGGTATGATTTGTGAAAACCCTGGCCTAATTGCTCCAGGAGGCAACTGTTATACTAATCGTCGTATGGCAGCTTGTTTACGCGATGGAGAAATTATTTTACGTTATGTTTCTTATGCTTTACTTGCAGGCGAAGGCTCTGTTCTAGAAGACCGTTGTTTAAACGGCCTAAAAGAAACTTATATTGCTCTTGGTGTACCAACTAATTCTTCTGTTAGAGCAGTAAGTATTATGAAAGCTGCAGCAATTGCATTTGTGACTAATACAGCTAGTCAACGTAAAACTGAAATTGCTAGTGGCGATTGTTCTGCACTATCTTCAGAAGTTGGTAGCTATTGTGATAGAGTTGCTGCTGCTATTAGCTAATTTACTAGCTAAAAACTAAAAAAAGTATTTTCAATGAATACTTAAAATCCACTAAGGAGATAAAAATGAAATCAGTTATTACTACTACAATCAGCGCTGCTGATGCTGCTGGTCGTTTCCCTACTAGTTCTGATCTTGAATCAGTGCAAGGTAACATTCAACGTGCTGCTGCAAGATTAGAAGCTGCTGAAAAACTTGCAGGCAATCATGAAGCTGTTGTAAAAGAAGGTGGAGATGCTTGTTTTGCTAAGTATTCATACCTAAAAAATCCAGGAGAAGCTGGTGATAGCCAAGAAAAAATAAATAAATGCTATAGAGATGTTGATCACTATATGCGTTTAATCAACTACTCTTTAGTAGTTGGTGGCACAGGTCCTGTTGATGAATGGGGTATTGCTGGTGCACGTGAAGTGTATAGAGCATTAAATCTTCCAGCAGCTGCTTATATTGCTGCTTTCACTTTTACTCGTGATAGACTATGTGTTCCTAGAGATATGTCTTCACAAGCAGGCGTTGAATATAGCGCAGCTTTAGATTACGTAATTAATTCTTTATGCTAATCATTAGCTAGAATAATTATATAATACTAAAAATAAAAACCAAAACTATAATAGTTTTGGTTTTTATTTTTAGTATTAATGACAATATTTAATTCTACATATTTATTTGTTCCAAAAAAATATTAAAATATACTATATATATTAACCTCTCATAGATAATTTGGAGAAAAATATGAATTGGAATTCAATAGAAAATAGTCTTATTAATATATCTTTTGCTTTTTTACTTATTGCATTATTTATATATTGGCTAAATATAGCTTTAACAGATTCTAAAATTTTTTTTAAATTCGGTACTGGATTTACAGTAATAATTAATTTATTATTAGGCACAGCCTTGATTATAAGATGGATAAGCAATGGATATTTCCCTTTAAGTAATTTATATGAATCTTTAATCTTCTTAACATGGGGATTAACTTTTGTACATTTAATTCTTGAACAACAAAATAATAGTAAAATAATAGGAGCTATTAATATACCAATATCTTTATTTATTATAGCCTTTACTAGTTTTGCTCTACCAGTAGAAATGAAAGAAGCAGTTCCTTTAGTCCCTGCACTTAGATCTAATTGGCTAATGATGCATGTTAGTATAATGATGATAAGTTATGCAACATTAATTTTAGGTTCTTTATTATCAATATTATTTTTAATTATTTCTAAAACTAATTCTTATAGATTAGAGAAAAATTCAAAAATTGTAACAAATAATATGCGAAGTTATAATTCTTATTTATTATTCAATAGATTAAACATATTACAAAGTATTGATAATTTAAGTTATAGAATTATTGGTCTTGGTTTTCCATTACTCACCATTGGAATTATTGCTGGTGCTGTATGGGCCAATGAAGCATGGGGATCATATTGGAGCTGGGATCCAAAAGAAACATGGGCACTTATAACATGGTTAATTTTTGCTGCTTATTTACATTCTAGACTCAGTAAATCATGGGAAGGAGAAAAACCTGCTATTTTAGCATCTATTGGATTTATTGTAGTATGGATATGTTATTTAGGTGTAAATTTTCTAGGCAAAGGTTTACATAGTTATGGATGGGTCTCATAAATAATATCTTTTGCTATAATTATGTTAATTCTTATCTAATTTATTTAAAATTTATTCAGTGTAGTTTATTATATTATATATAAGAAAACTAGATTACAATATTAAATTTTTATTTAAATATAACAATAAGTAATATGGATACAAATATTTTATTAACTATAGTTCCCCATACAAGTGTATGGTCACAACAGAATGCAATTATTATGATAATATGCAACTTAATATCTATTGGTATCGGTAGATATGCAATTAAAGTTAGAGGATTAGGGCCTGGAATTCCAATACTTGGACTGGAAGGTTTTGGCTTACCAGAACTATTAGCTACAACTAGTCTAGGCCACGTAATAGGAGCAGGTACAATTATTGGTTTAAGTAGTATAGGAATACTTAGTTAAGTATTCATAAAAATTGTTCATGGCTTTATTCTAAATAAAGCCATAACTTTATTTAGAAGACCTAAGATAATTCTTCATAGAATGTTCCCATTTGACGAAATTTTCTATACCTAAGCTCTTTTAGTTGATCACCTGATATTTTTTTCAATTGATTAAGTTC
The DNA here is from genome assembly GCA_032270645.1 of Opuntiella californica. Taxonomy (NCBI): domain Eukaryota; phylum Rhodophyta; class Florideophyceae; order Gigartinales; genus Opuntiella; species Opuntiella californica. The sequence goes on along the minus strand of JAUZSR010000003.1, from coordinate 24,112 downwards.
TAGCACTAAACTCTCTTTTAAAATATTAGCAGCTAAAAATGGATTAGCTTGAGATCCACCAACAGGTTCTGAAATAATTTTATCAATAATACCCAAAACTTGTAAATCTGCAGATGTTATTTTTAAAGCTTCTGCAGCTTCTAATGATTGCTTACTATCTTTCCATAGAATAGCAGCACATGCTTCTGGTGTTGCTACAGTATATACTGCATACTCAAGCATTAAAATTTTATCACCTATTCCTATTCCAAGTGCTCCTCCAGAACCTCCTTCACCTAAAATTGTACATATTATTGGTACATTAAATGAAAACATTTCTCTTAAATTAACAGCAATTGCTTCTCCTTGACCTAAACGTTCTGCTTCTATACCTGCCCATGCACCTGGTGTATCAATAAAAGTTAAAATAGGAAAATTAAATCTATTTGCATGTTGCATTAATCTCAATGCTTTTCTATATCCACCAGGAGATGCCATACCAAAGTTTCGTACAACATTATCTTTAGTATCTTTTCCTCGTTGGTGACCTACAAAAATTATAGTAACATCATTTAATTTGCCAATACCTCCAACAAGTGCTAAATCATTTGTACCACCTCGATCTCCATGTAACTCAATCCATTCATCTAAAATAAATGGTATATAATCTAATGTAGTTGGTCTATCAGCTTGACGCACTAAATGTAAACGTTGTAAAGGAGTCAAAGATTCAAAGATCTCTTTCTTTAAATTAGATAATTGTTGCTTAAAAATATTTAATTCTTGATGTATTAATAATTTATTATTACCAGCCATTTTACTTAATTGCTGTATTTGATATTCTAGTTCAACAACAGGTTTCAAAAAATCTAAAGATAATCCTTTTCTATTTACCATAATTATCGAAATAATAAAATATAAAGTTGTAATATAAAAATTATTATAAATGACCTTTTAAAAATTTACTTAAATAATTGTAAAATATAGATATAAAGCTTGAAATATCAAATGTTATACTGCATAAATTATCCGATAATTCAATGCTATTTTGCAAAAATAAATATAATATTTTAAAAAAAGTAGGATCATCAAAGCGTTGAGAAATACGAGTAGCTGCTCGTATTAAATCATCATAATTTAAACCTCTATCACCTTGCAAATAACTAAGATGACAGACTAAACTAGATTTCATACATTCTTTGGAGATTACATTGATATTACCTAAGTACTTAATATCAATTGTTTCTAATGGAATAATGTCAATAACAGTATCATTTAATAATCCAGTTTGATTAGTTTCTATTATAGAATTCTTTGGTATTAAAATATTTTGCGATTGAATATTTACTAAAACTAAAATAGAATTTAAATTTATCTTTAAATTTTTAACATAACCTATATTTACTCCTCTCATTCTTATGCTAGTTCCTTCTTTAATACCATAGGCATTTTGAAATTCAATAAATAATAAATAACCACTAGCTCTTATATTAAAATTTATAGATAACCATATGACAATAGTAAAACAAATAAAAAAAAGAAATATTGCTATATCTTGTAGATTTGTCCATAAATTACTAGATCTTATCTTATTCATTGATAAAAACTACAAAATTAAATAATTAAATAAAACCGATATTTCTACAAGATTCTATGCTTAAATTTGCTATTAGCCATTTTTGTAAATGTTTTTTGCTATCAATATGATTATCGTAACACGAGATAGAAGAAACTATTTCCTCTATATAATTACTCATACTATATATATTTTGACAATTATTAAGAACAGATCCAATTGCAATTCCTGAAGCTCCATAAGAAATTGCGATTGGAGCAGATAAAGCATTTATTCCCGATGCTGCAATAACAGGTATTTTTACATACTTAGAAATTGCGTAAGAAGATGATAGAGCAGATGAGGATTTAGAAATAGTGTTAAGAATAGAACTATTTCTTCTATTAATAATTTGACTTTTAGTACTAAAGCCTTCTGTTTGAATACAATTTATATTCATTTTTTCTAAAATTATTGCTAGTTGAATTTGTGTTTTTAAAAGTAAATTATGAGGAATAGTTATACAAATATATGTATCTTGCAATAAAGATCGAGTTTCTTGAGCTAATTTTAATATTTGATTAGCAGAAAAAACAATATTTTTTTTATAAAAAATATCAAAATTTCCAATTTCCACGATATCTGCTCCAGCTAAAACACAACGATATAAATCTATTGGATTAATGGAAGAAACACATAGTGGAATAGAACTTGAAGACTTGATAAGTGAGACTATATCAGAGTTAGCAGCTATATCAACATAAGATGCACCACCTATTTCAGCAGCTTTTACTTTAATTAATATATTTTCTATATCAAAATTGTTTAAGCCAGTAATTACCTTTACAATTTTTTTCTCAGCAAATTTTTTTTGTAAATTTATATTAGACATATTAAGAATTAAGATAATCAAAATGAAAAAAGTAAGCCAATTAGATAATGAAATAAAAGAATTATCTAATTGGCATTGTGAAAAATAAATCTAAGATTTAATATGCAAGACCCATACTTCTTGTAGTTTCTGCACCTAAATATACTCTAACACTTAAAAAGTCTGTAGGGCATGCTGTTTCGCAGCGCTTACAACCAATACAATCTTCTGTTCTAGGAGCAGATGCAATTTGCTTTGCTTTACAAACTTCTGAAGGAACCATTTCTAAAACATCACAAGGACATGCACGTACACATTGTGTACAACCAATACATGTATCATATACTTTAACATTATGCGCCATATAGGAATAACTCTCTATTGTTTTAAATATAATTAAGTCTAAAACTATTAAGGTATTAATAATTAATATTGTAATATAGGCAAGTATAAAATATAAATTAAAAACATAAAAACTTCATAAAAAGTAAAGTATTAATATAATTATAATAATAAATATATCATTTAGATATAGCTTTAAACGATGAATATTTTATGTTTGTCAATGCTATAGCATTTTCTGAAGGAGGTACTATTTGCCAAAACATATCAAGATAATAATTCCAATTTTCTAAAATCTTTTTAGCTTTAGTACTTTTAGTTTTAATTTCATACAACTCTATAATATTTTTTAATTGTTCTTCTCCTTCTTTTGTAATTACTCTTTGAGGAGTAACAATTTCATTATTAAGTTTAGAAATTAAATCATTATCTTCATCTAAAAAATAAGATAGACCACCAGTCATCCCAGCACCAATATTGCGACCTGACGGCCCTAGTACAACAATTAAGCCACCTGTCATATATTCACATGGATGATCGCCTACACCTTCTATAACAGCTTGACCTGAGGAATTTCTTACAGCAAATCTTTCACCTGCTTGACCATTAGCAAATAAATAACCTCCTGTTGCACCGTATAAACATGTATTTCCTATAATAACTTGATCTGAAGAATTATAACTTTCATGCTGTGAAGGAGTAATAATAATTTCTCCTCCATTCATGCCTTTGCCAACATAATCATTAGCTTCACCAATTAAACTTAGATGCATTCCTTTTGAAATAAAAGCACCAAAACTTTGACCAGCAACTCCCAGGAAATCCAACTGAATATTACCATTAAAACCATAATTTCCATATTGCTTTGCAATTACTCCAGAAATTCTAGCTCCTACAGCTCTATCAGTATTATTAATTTTCACCTTCTTATTAACATTATGCTGGAATTTAATAGCATTTAATAATTCTTGATCATTTAAAAGACTATCATCTAAAACAAAGCCATTACTATGTGCTGATTTGTGAATTTTACTTAAAGGTTTGGAATCAACCTTTGATAATAAAGTTTGTAAATTTAAATTCTTAGTTTTGCTTAACTCCCTTGGTTTATATTTTAATAATTTACCCAAACCAATAATTTCTTGTAAATTATGATAGCCTAAATCAGCTAAAGTTTGTCTTATTTCTTCTGCAATAAAAATAAAAAAGTTCACTAGATCAGATGGTATACCTGGATAACGATTTCTTAAATCTTGACGCTGAGTTGCAACACCAACAGGACAATTATTAGTGTGACAGATTCTAGCCATTACGCAACCAGTTGCTATCATAGCAACTGTTCCAAATCCAAATTCTTCAGCTCCCATTAAGGATGCTAAAATAATATCTCGACCTGTTCGTAAACCACCATCTACTCTCAATACTACTCTATCTCTCAAATTATTTTCAATTAACATTTGATGAACCTCTGTTAAACCTAACTCCCAAGGACTACCAGCATGTTTAATGGAACTTAATGGTGATGCACCAGTACCACCATCATGACCAGAAATTTGAATTATGTCAGCATTACCCTTAGCTACTCCCGCTGCAATAGTCCCTATACCAATTTCTGCAACTAATTTAACAGAAACTTGAGCTTTTGGATTAATTTGATGTAAATCAAAAATTAATTGAGCTAAATCTTCGATAGAATATATATCATGATGAGGAGGAGGAGAAATCAATGTAACTCCAGGCTTACAATTTCTTAATTCAGCAATATACATACTTACTTTTTTACCCGGCAATTGTCCACCTTCACCAGGCTTAGCACCTTGAGCAATTTTAATCTCTAATTGCTTAGCATTAATTAAATATTCAGGAGTAACACCAAAACGACCAGAAGCAATTTGTTTAATAGCTGAACTAGCTGTATCATTTAACTTTAATCCTTTTAAATGAGCAAATGTTTTTGATATACCTGAAGAATCTATATCTTCTATTAATTTAAATCGACTTGAATCCTCTCCACCTTCACCAGAATTAGATTTACCACCAATTCGATTCATAGCTACAGCTAAAGTTTCATGTGTTTCTCTTGATAATGCACCTAAAGACATACCACCTGTACAAAAACGCGCTAAAATTAATTCTAATGGCTCTACATCATTTAATTTAATGGGTAATTTATTACTTGAAAAAGTTAATAAATCTCTAAGATTTGTAGGAGGACGATCATTTAATAAAAGCTTATATTTTGAATAAAGAAGATTGTCTTTATTTCTAACAGCCTTATGTAAAGTTTTAGACATTTCAGGATTATTTACATGGTACTCAGCACTTGGTCTATATTGCACATAACCTAAATTAGGTAATTTTTTAGGTAATACAGGTATAAAAGCCTTGTCATAAGTCTCTAATACTTGAATAAATAATTCATTTAATGTTATACCACCCAATCTAGATGTAGTACCAATAAAAGCAAGATCTACTAATTCTTGACCTAAACCAAGGATTTCAAAAATTTGAGCACCATGATAACTTGATAATAATGAGATACCCATTTTCGATAGAATTTTCAGTAATCCTTTTTCTATTGCTGAACGGTAATTATCCTGAGATTGAGAAATAGTTAATTTGGGTAATTTACCATTTGACATTAATTTTTGAGTTCTTGAATTATACCACCAATTTCTTACTGTTAAAAATGCAGCATAAGGACATACTGCACTCGCGCCATATCCAATAAGACAAGCAAAATGATGAGTATTCCAGCATTGAGCTGTTTCAACTATTAACGATACTTTATGTCTTAGTTGCTTAGCAATAAGATAATGATGCACAGCACCAATAATTAATAAAGGTGGAATAAAAATATGTTGATTAGACAATTGATCCACACGATCAGAAAGAACAATAATTGAAGCACCATTATTCACAGCATTAATACATTCTATAGATATGCAATTAATCTGATCAGAAAAATTAGTTTTTAAATAATCTTTCTCAAAAAAAGTATTTATTCTAGATACTTGCAAGCCATGATTAAATATCTGTATTAATTCTTTTTCATTGATAATAGGAGAATCCAATCTAATAGACCCTGCCATATAATCAGCAGGTTCCAACAAGTTTCCTTTAGATCCTAAGTACATTGTTAAAGACATGACTAAACTTTCCCTTAAAGGATCTATTGCTGGATTAGTTACCTGTGCAAAACGTTGTTTAAAATAGTCATATAATAAATGAGGTTTTTCAGATAATATAGCTAACGGTATATCATCACCCATGCAAAAAGTAGGTTCCTTTGCTGAACTCGCCATATGCTCAATTACTAATTCTACATCTTCATTTGTGTAACCAAATGCTGTATGCCATCGACTTATTTCCATTACATCAACATCTAAATTATCAAAATAATTTTCGCGAATTAATATTTTTTGATACTTTTCTATCCATTTTTTATAAGGAAATTTACTTGCTATTGATTGCTTAATAGTCCAATTATCTAAGATTGTATTATTAATCATATCAACACAAAATATTTGACCTGGACCTAAGCGACCTTTTTGTATTATATCACTTGGATCAACATTGAAAATACCTGCTTCAGAAGATAAACTGATAAAACCACTTTTAGTAATAATATAACGTGCAGGTCTTAAGCCATTTCTGTCTAAAGTAGCCCCTACTATTTTACCATCACTAAAAATGACAAGAGCAGGACCATCCCAAGGCTCTTGCAAATTACTATAATACTCATAAAAATCAATGATTTCAGGAAAATTATTTAGAGCAGGTTGATTTTTATATGCTTCTGGAATTAAAATCATTAATGCTTCTTGAGGACTTTTACCTGATTGAACAAATAATTCTAAAATTGCATCTAGATTAGCAGAATCACTATTCTCTGAATTAGTAATAGGCATTAATATTTGACGACAATTTTCCCAATAAGAATGAGTAAATAAAGACTCTTTTGATTTCATCCAGTTTAAATTACCCAACAATGTATTGATTTCTCCATTGTGAGCCATAAATCTCATTGGTTGAGCTAAAGGCCATTTAGGCATAGTATTAGTACTAAATCTTCTATGATATATAGCAAAATTACTTTCATATTGAGAATTATATAAATCTAAATAATATTGAGCTAATACTTCTGAACGAACCATACCTTTATATATAATTGTTCTAGATGAAAAAGAACAAATATAGAATTGTTTATTTATATTCAATTGTGTCTGAGCAACTAATTTTTCTATTTTTTTTCTGACAATATACAATAATCTTTCTAAATTATCTCCTTTTATATTTTTAGATTCTACAAAACATTGCTGAATATTAGGCTGATTTTTCTTAGCTTGTATCCCTAATACAGACTCATTAATCGGTACTTTTCGCCAAGCTATTAAATTTAATCCTTCTTCCTCTAAAGTCCATTCAAAAATCTGTTTAATACTGTCTATTTTTTCATTAGGGAAAAATACCATGGCAACACCCATCTTAATTATATTTTTAGAAGTATTACTTAAAACATCATTACAATATAATTTCCAAGGTATTTGAGTTGTAATACCAGAACCATCACCAGAAATACGATCAGCACTACATCCACCACGATGCTCCATGCAGGTTAAAGCATTTATAGCTTTAAGAATTAAATCATGAGATGGTGCATTATTGATTTTTGAAATAAAACCAACTCCACAAGCATCTCTTTCAGTAATGATAGAAGGATGGCCTATATATTGACTAAGTTTATGAGTAAAATATTTTGATACTTGCATATATTATTATTTGTACTAGATTAAAATTGATAAATATTCTTATGTAATTTACATTTCAATTAAATTATATAGAAAAGAGATATTAAGCAACTATCATTTTTTATATATTGAATTAAAAGATGTTCAAAATATCACAATCCAAGAAAATTAATATTAATTAAACTAATATTAATCAACAGATTAAATCATTGCTAAATAGTTCTATTATTTAATTTAAATAAAAAAGACATCACGCAAATAATATTACACATATTTATTGAAAATATACATAATCCATCTTAACAATAAACATTATATAAAATTTATGAATAAATATAAAACAATTGATTCTAGTGAAGTAATATATAAAACAGAAGAACTATTAGAAGTATCAAACAATAGATATAGAATTACTGTACAAGTTGCTAATCGTGCAAAAAGAAGAAAGTATGAAGATGTAGATATAGTTGAAGATCCTTTAGTAAAACCTATTATAAGAGCAATACTAGAAATGGTAGACGAAATTACGCAGCCTGAAATAATTGGAGATTAAAGAAAGTATAGAAGAGACTCTTCTTAATATTTTTTTTAGAAAAAAAATAAATAGATATGTATAATTAAATTCTAAGTACTAATATATTATTTTTTAATATAATTTAAAAGTTTATAGAAAATCTTGAAATTAGTTCTTTAATCGTGTTATTATATCAAATTGAATTCAAGGAGAAATAAAATATGTTAGATGCATTTGCTAAAGTTGTAGCTCAAGCTGATGCTAGAGGTGAATTCCTAAGCAATACACAAATAGATGCTCTAGAAGAAATGGTTGCAGAAGGTAATAAAAGATTAGATATTGTAAATAAAATTAATTCAAATGCTTCAGCAATAGTAACAAATTCTGCAAGAGCACTATTTGCTGAACAACCACAATTAGTGCAACCAGGTGGAAATGCTTATACTAGTAGAAGAATGGCAGCATGCTTACGAGATATGGAAATTGTATTAAGATATGTAAGTTATGCTATGATAGCTGGAGATTCTAGCGTTTTAGATGATAGATGTTTAAATGGCTTAAGAGAAACTTACCAAGCATTAGGTACACCTGGAACCTCTGTATCAATAGCAATACAAAAAATGAAAGAGGCATCTATCTCATTAGCAAATGATGTAAATGGTGTAGCGTTAGGTGACTGTAGTTCGTTAACTTCAGAACTGGGTATTTATTTTGATCGTGCTGCTATTGCAGTTATATAATTGGTTATAATATATAAATTTACAAATAGATAATTAGATATAGAATTAAGTTAAAAAGGATATAATAATTTATTATGAAAACACCTATCACAGAAGCAATTGCATCAGCTGACAGTCAAGGAAGATTCCTTAGTAATGGTGAATTACAATCAATTAATGGAAGATATCAAAGAGCAACAGCAAGCTTAGAAGCAGCTAAATCACTAACTAATAATGCACAAAGATTAATCACTGGTGCTGCTCAAGCAGTTTATACAAAATTTCCTTTTGTAACACAAATGCCTGGACCAACTTATGCATCTAGTGCAATTGGAAAAGCTAAATGTGCACGAGATATTGGTTACTATTTAAGAATGACAACATATTGCTTAGTTGTAGGAGCAACTGGACCAATGGATGAATATCTAGTTGCTGGACTAGAAGAGATAAACCGCAGTTTTGAATTATCACCTAGTTGGTATATTGAAGCTTTGCAATATATAAAAGGTAGTCATGGTCTATCTGGACAATCATCTAATGAAGCAAATACTTATTTAGATTATGCAATAAATACTTTGAGCTAATTATTCTATAAAAAATAATAAAAATAACTAGAAATAATAGATATTAGACTTAACAAAAAAGTTATTTCTAGTTTTTGTATAACATATCTTCATATATCAATGCTTGACCTAATAAAAAATTGCTATATTTACTTGTGTATCATACTATTATAAGTAAATTATAGTAAAAATTTTTGCTTCTCATAAATAAACATAAAAATTATCTAAATTTTTGAATTAATTTGATGCAACAAAAACCTCTTTACCCTATTATTTTAACAATCCTTGATGGTTGGGGACACAGTGAAAATTCCACAGGAAATGCAATAAAATTAGCCACAACTCCAACAATAGATAAGCTTTGGAGAAATTATAGTCATACACTACTTAGCGCTTCTGGAGAAGATGTTGGCTTGCCTATAAACCAAATGGGTAATTCAGAAGTTGGACATACAACTATTGGTGCAGGGAGAGTTATAAATCAAGATTTAGTTAGAATTAGTACTTCTATTAATGATAAAACGTTCTTTAAAAACTTAATCTTAAATAATATTTGTAAACAAACAAAAATTAATAAATCAAAATTACACTTAATTGGCCTTTGCTCTGATGGTGGTGTACATTCTCACATATCACATTTAATTGCTTTAATCGATATCATTAAAACATATAATATTGAAACATGTATTCATGTAATAACTGATGGAAGAGATACAGAGCCAAAATCTTGTGAATTATTCATTCAAACAATAATTGACAAAACTAAAGATACACTAAATATTAATATTTGTACAATTAGTGGTCGATACTATAGCATGGATAGAGATTGTCGTTGGTCAAGAACTGAAAAAATGTACAGAATCTTAGTAAAAAATCATATAAATGACATAACTGATCCTGTCTCTCTTATTCATCATAACTACAAGAATAATATATCTGATGAATTCATAATGCCAAGTAGAATATATCCTGGACAAATAAGTAATAATGATAGCATTATTTTTTTCAACTTTAGACCTGATAGAATTAGACAACTTTTACACTGTTTTACAAAACAAATATTTAAAGGATTTAAGACTGAAGTAGTAAAAAATTTAAATATTGTGACATTTACTCAATATGATGCAAGCTTATCAATACCTATAATATTTCCAACACAACAAAGGAAAAATTTCTTAGGAGAAATATTGTCTCGTGAAGGCATAAAACAATTTAGATTAGCAGAAACAGAAAAATATGCACATGTTACATATTTTTTCAATGGTGGATTAGAAGAACCTTTTCCTGGAGAAGACCGAGAATTAATCTCGAGCCCACAAGTAGATACATATGATTTAACACCTGAAATGTCAGCTTATCAATTAACTGAAAGTATTATTAAAGCAATCAAAAAAAATATTTATAAAGTTATTATAATTAATTATGCAAATCCTGATATGGTTGGACATACAGGTAATTTACAAGCTACTATAAAAGCAATTAACATTGTAGATGAATGTATCAGAAAATTATTCGAACAAGTAAAATTAATTAATGGAACATTAATTATTACATCTGATCATGGAAATGCAGAATATATGTTAAATAAAGAAAACAAGCCATGCACATCTCATAGTACTAATTTAGTACCATTTATACTAATTAGAAATCAAAATTCTAAAACAAATATTAATTTAAGAAATAAAGGTTCTCTAGCTGATATAGCTCCAACTATTCTCGAACTTTTAAATATAAATATTCCAGCTGAAATGAATGGTCAATCATTACTCAATAGTTAGAATATTAAAATAAATATAAATAAACTTTATATTTATAATTAAAAATCAATATCATACTACAAAGAATATGGATATAAATCTTAAATATAATTTTCATAAAAGTTTAATTCTACCTATAAATAATAAAAATTACTGCCTAAATAAATTTATTACTAAAGAATGGCAACTCATTCTAATGAGTGATGGATCTTTTACACAAACTTTAATTTCTTTAACACGAAAAAAAGTAAATATAAAAATACTTAAACAATATAAGCAACAATTAATAAGTAATAATAATATAAGAGAAATATGGTTACAAGATTATTACAATAATAAGTTAGCATTTGCAAAATCATCATGGCCTTTATTTAAACCTACAGAGATACACTTGCCTAATAATAAACCAATAGGACAATCATTAATTGAGCTTCAAGCTGATATGTACAAAGATATACATGAAATATATTATGGATACAGTAAATATTTGGAATATAAATTTAATTGTAATGGTCCAATGTGGGGAAGAAAATATACAATATATTATAAGCAAGAATCCCTTACTACTGTACAAGAAATTTTTTCTCCTATCTTAATAGAATTTTTTACTAAATAATCAAATATCTGTTAAACAAATATAATATGTTCAAATTTTTACGATATAAAGAGTATAGAAGGTTTAACAACTTAGTCCAAAAAACTAAACAATTTAGCGAAATTTTTAAAAATTATTCTAATCATCAACTTCAAGAACAAACTAAACAACTAAAAATACAATTAAATAGTGGAAAATCTATTGATGATATTTTACCAGAAGCTTTTGGAACAGCAAAAGAGGCTACTAGAAGAGCTCTTGACTTAGATATGTTTGATGTACAAATTTTAGGTGGCATTGTTTTAAATAATGGAAAAATAGCGGAAATGAAAACAGGAGAAGGGAAAACGATAGTAGCTATTTTACCATCTTATTTAAATTCACTTACTGGTAAAGGAGTACATATTATTACAGTTAATGATTATTTGGCAAAAAGAGATGCAGAATTAGTAAATCGAGTTTATAAATACCTAAATATGAATGTTGGATTAATTCAACAATCGATGAACATAAATCAAAGAAAGATACAGTATAATTGTGATATTACATATGTAACAAACAATGAACTTGGATTTGATTACCTTAGAGATAATATGGCAATTAATAAAAGAGATATTGTACAAAGAGATCTTAATTTCGCCATTATTGATGAAGTTGATTCTATACTAATAGATGAAGCAAGAACTCCTTTAATTATTTCTGGACCTTCTGAAGCACCTACCGATAAGTATATAATATGTAATACTATCTCTAAACAACTTAAGCAAAATATTGATTATGAAATAGATGAAAAAACAAGAAATATTACATTAAAAGATGAAGGTATCATCAGATGTGAAAATATTTTAAAAATTAATAATTTATATAATATTAATAACCCTTGGATTCAATATATTTTAAATTCTCTTAAAGCTAAAGAATTATTTTTAAATGATGTTCATTACATTGTTAAAAATAAAGAAATTATGATAGTTGATGAATTTACGGGACGTATTATGGAAGGTAGAAGGTGGAGCGATGGATTGCATCAAGCCATTGAAGCCAAAGAAAATATAAAAATTCAACCAGAAAACCAAACTTTAGCATCAATAACTTATCAGAATCTATTTTTATTATATAACAAGTTATCTGGAATGACTGGAACAGCAAAAACAGAAGAAACCGAATTAGATAAAATATATTATCTTGAAGTTCAAGAGATACCAACTAATAAACCATGTCAAAGAAAAGATTTACCAGACTTAGTCTATAAAAACGAATATAGCAAATGGAAAGCTGTTGCAAATGAATGCTATGATATGTATAAAATAGGTAGACCTACATTGATTGGTACTACTAATGTAGAAAAATCAGAATTTCTTGCAAATATTCTTGATGAGTTCAAAATACCTTATAATTTACTCAATGCAAAACCCGACAATATAGCAAGAGAGGCAGAAATTATAACACAAGCTGGCAGAAAATCTACTATTACTATTTCTACTAATATGGCTGGTAGGGGAACTGATATTATCTTAGGTGGAAATCCATATACTATTAGTAAAATTATATTAATTAATCATATTGAAAGATTACTCAATTTATCATTAACATATCAATTAACAAATGTTGAAGATAATATACAATTATACCTAGAAGAATTAGATATTAAAAAGATACAAAAAGAAATAGAATTTAAAAATATTAATGAATATATACAAGAACAAATTGATCTAATTAAAATAAATAAAATAAATAAAATAAATAAAATAAATAATTTTCAAAAAATTTATTTAAAAATTTTTAATGCATATAAAATTTTATTAAGCGAAGAAAAAAAACAAGTAATTAAATTAGGAGGATTGCATGTTATTGGTACAGAAAGACATGAATCCAGAAGAATCGATAATCAGTTAAAAGGACGAGCTGGCAGACAAGGTGATTCAGGATCATCTCGTTTTTTTCTAAGTCTAGAAGATAATCTATTAAGGATTTTTGGCGGAGAAAAAATATCAAGATTAATGCAAAGTTTAAATATAGATGATAATGTACCAATAGAATCTATAATACTCAATAAAAGCCTAGATTCAGCGCAAAAAAAAGTTGAATCATATTTTTATGATGTTCGTAAACAATTATTTGAATATGATGAAGTTATAAATAATCAAAGACAAGCTATATATGCAGAAAGAAAGCGAATATTAAAATCTAACTTCACAAGAGATTGTATAATTGAATATGGAGAAAGCACAATAGACGAAATACTATTAATATATAATAAAGAAATAAATATAAATAATAAAACTCAACTTCTTAAAAAAATTACAAAATTATTAAATATTGCAAATAATTTAATAATAAAAGATCTAATAAAAATGACGAATGAACAGGTAAAATTTTTTCTATATGAACAATTAAGAATTACATATGATCTTAAAGAAAGTTATCTAGAACAGCTTAGACCAGGTCTTATTAGGCAATTAGAAAAATATTATTTACTACAACAAATAGATAAAGCGTGGCAAGAACATTTAGAGAAAATGACAATACTCAGAGAATCTATTGGATGGCGAAGTTATGGTCAACAAGATCCACTAGTTGAATATAAAAATGAAGCTTTTAATTTATTTATTAATATGGTTATATACATTAGACAAACAGTTATTTACTTAACGATGCGTTCACGATTAATTATAAATGTACAATCTTAATATATTATAAAAAGGTTGACATAAATAATAAAATTAGATAATGTGTGTTCTATGATTATATGAAATTTAGAGTAACGCCCCCATCGTCTAGAGGCCTAGGACATCTCCCTTTCACGGAGGTAACGGGGATTCGAATTCCCCTGGGGGTAATTAATATTAATTATCTATAGCAAGCCTCATACTTTCACAAAAAGATCCTAAAGACTTAATAGCATCAACATCTGACTTATTAAACATAGTTTGAATAAAAGCACTACCCATTACAATACCATCTATATGCCATTTTGATATTTTTGCAACTTGTTGAGCATTTGAAATACCAAAACCTAATATAATTACTTTATCAGTACTATCTTTAATTCGCTTAGCTAAATCATTAATTTTAGAACTAATTTCATCTCTTACACCTGTCACACCATAGCTACTGACTAAATAAATACATCCAGATGATTTAGATAAAACAGATTCAATTCTAACTTCTGAACTAGTAGGTGCAATAAATAAAATTAACTCAATACTATAATTTGAACATAATTCAATTAAATAATCTGTTTCTTCTAGAGGTAAATCAGGAATAATTAAACCACTTATTCCAGCATTAGCAATATCTTTTATAAAGCTTGTAATTCCTTTAGCTAAAATAGGATTATAATAAGTAAATATAACTATTGGAGCATGTAAATTAGAACCAATTTTTGTTAACATAGTAATTACTTGATCAATATAAACACCTTGTTTTAAAGCAATTCGCGATGATTCTTGAATAATTGGACCATCTGCCAATGCATCTGCGTAAGGTATTCCAAGCTCAATGATGTCTGCTCCATTATTATCTAATGTATATAAGGCTTCAATTGTACTATTTAAATTAGGATAACCTGCTGTAATAAATGGAATTAAAGCACATCCAGCATGTTTGTAACGTAAAGTATTAGAGATAATAGACATATTTATATAAAAAATACATATTAATAAAAGAACTATTAGATAACAATTATTTTAATTCATATTTTAAAAGTATACTAATCATCAATAGCAATGGGTTGCCCGGGACTCGAACCCGGAACTAATCGATTAAAAGCCGAATACTCTACCATTGAGTTAGCAACCCCTGAAAAGAATTATAAAGCAAAAATTCTATAGGTACAATATAATTATATTATTATATATATATATTATTTTACAAACCTAAATATATGTAATTAAAAGTATACATTTTATGAATTCAATGAATACATATTTACATAAAAAATTTTATAAAAATATTAATAAGTTTTTTATCACTAACTCAATATATTCTATACTTATTGCTATTTCTGGAGGACAAGATTCTTTATGTCTTATTAAACTTGTAGAAGATTTTAAGCAAACATATAAGCTATCATTAAAAATTGGATATATCTATATCGATCATCAATGGAAAAAGGATAGTGAAAAACAAATTAAACATTTAATTAATATAATGAAAATAACTAAGAAAAATTTTTCAATATATCAAATTAAAAATCCAGCTAAATCTGAAATAGAGGCACGTAAAATAAGATATAAGATAATAGTTAAACATGCTATTAAATATAAATACGCCATAATTCTAACAGCACATACAAGAACAGATAGCATAGAAACTTTTTGGCAACAAATTATAAGAGGAACTAGTATTGATGGAATAACAAGTTTAAATGATCACAGACAATTAAATAATAAGATAATAATATATAGACCGCTTATAAATTTTACACGGACAGAAATCAATTGGTTTTGTAGAAAATTCTATCTACCCATTTGGTCTGATATTACTAATTATGAATATAATATACAGCGCAATCGTCTGCGTTATGAATTTATACCATATATTAATAAATATTTTTCTGCAAATATAGAAGACAAATTAAGTGAATTTCTCACTATATCTAAATTTGAAAATGAATATATAAAACAAAATGCAATAAAATTATATTTAATCAGTCGTCATAAATATAATATAGCTTTAAATTACAAATTAATTAATCAACAACATATAGCACTACAAAGAAGAACCTTACAAATTTTTTTTTATCATAATATACATAAATCATTAAATAAATATTTAATTAATCAACTAATTTCACAAATACAAGATATAAATATAAATTATCTTAAAATAAAATGGGAAAATTTAAATATATATATATATCATAAGTGGATATATATAAATTAAAAAAGATTATAAGTATATACAATTAATACAAAAAATAATTATGAACAATCAATTAAATAGTACAATTAATAATTTAATTAAAAATAATAAAATAATTGTGTTTATGAAAGGTAATAAACTTATGCCTATGTGTGGATTTTCTAACACAGTTATTCAAATATTAAATAAATTTAATATTAACTATCATACGGTAAACGTGCTAGAAAATGATCAAATAAGAAATCAGATAAAAATATATTCTCAATGGCCAACTATTCCACAAGTATATATAAATGGAGAGTTTATTGGTGGAGCAGATATTATATTAGACCTATACCAAACATCTAAATTACAAGAAATACTGGAAAAATCACTCAATACATAATTTTCATAATATATATGTATATTCAAAAAAATTATACATAATTCAATTATGAATTAATAAATTTTCAAAGTTAATTAAGTAATTATCCATAAAATCTTAAGAACAATTTATGTAAAATATTTATAAGAAATTAAGTATGAATATATGAAATAAGTTATAAAATTATGCACATACTAATTGAAAATTTTTTAATTATAAAAGATAATTAATATAAAAAGTAAATTACTTTAATGATTTATAATTCTCATAAGAATATTATTAATTAATTATTAAAAAAAACTTAATTCAAGAAAAGAGTAAATGAATTTTATCTCTATTTTTTTGCATTGATAATATAAATAAAAATATTATCACTAATAAATATTCAAACAATAAATCATCATATCAATAACTATATTAAAAAAAAACAGTATAATTATTAAGTATATAAAGTATTAAATTAGGAGTACTAAAATTATGATTAACTGGCAAGTAATTGGTCAACTAGTTTCATTAAGTATAATTGTATTAGTAGGACCAGCTGTTATTATTTTATTATCTTTAAAAAAAGGCAATTTATAAACTCTTAGTATTATTAAATTTATTTTACAGTTTTATTATAAAAATCATATAGCAGATATGTGTAGGCACTATAATCATGTCTGCATTAATCATATAGTAATAAATACTAATTAATTTCCTGCAATAAAACTTTTGCTTCAATTGATTGATTTTCACTGGAAAATTCACTATCAGGATTTAAAAAAAGCATACAATGACATTCTTTCCTTTCTCTCATGGGTACACATGGACAATTCCAATACGCATTTATAACTTCTTTTGATTTATCTTCATAATGACGACATGGACACAAAGGCGAACCATAATCATCTTTATGCTTAGCTAAACCTTCAATAACTACTGCAGTGACACTAAGATCAGAACAAAAAAATGTACCTGTTCTTTTTGCATATACTTCTGAAAATTTACGCATTGCTTCTAAATTTTCAGATAAAGATTCTATAGAATAATTATTCATAATAAAAAAAACCTCAATTGTTTATTATTTAAATGATATATATATCAATTTTTATATTTAATTATAAATAAGTAATTATATATATAAAATAAATATTAAATTTTACAATATTTCAATGATATAATTGTAAACTAAAATTATAATAATACTATAATTATACAAATATTTACATTTATAACTAAGTACATATGACAGCATCATATTTACCATCAATTTTAGTGCCATTAGTCGGAATTGTATTTCCAGGTTTAGGCATGGCACTGCTATTTTTATATATTGAAACTGAAAATATTACATAAAATACGAAAATTTATGTAATTAGGCAAGCATAAAGTCAGCTGCCTTTATCTAAAAAGGCAACTGACTTTATATGGTATAAAGATGCATATCTTTTATTATAGATCACGAAAAAAGATTTATTTATCTAGCTTAATAGATCATAAAGAAGAACCTATACCAGAATAAGAACCATAAATAAAAATTCCCAATACCGTAATAGCTGCTACGCCACCAATAGTAGCAACTAACCATAAAGGAACTCTACCTGTACCTGTCATAGTCTAATATCTCCAATTATAAATTATAAATAATGAAACTAATCATAATATATAAATAATTTATTTATTATGATAATAAGAAGTATATTTAATTAAAGAAATAACTTGAAAACAAGACTGCAAGAACAAAAATCAACAACAAGCCCCAGAATAAAGATGTACGATTTAATTCTACAGGCTCTTTATTGGGATTAGGACCACTCATGAAAATCTCCTATCTTTGAATAAATTGCATAGATGTAATAGCACCTAAAAAAAATATAGTTGGAATTGCCAGTCCATGTATAGCTAACCATCTAAATGTAAAAATTGGATACGATATAGATTGATTAGAATTTTCTCTACTCACAATAAAACCTCCTCTTTAAATTCCTTTTGTCAAATCTTCTAGTTCTTGTTTTGCACTAAAACGATCATTTACTAACGGTACTTGTTGACGATCTTGCGTAAAATATTCATTTGGTCGAGGTGTTCCAAATACATCATAAGCTAAACCTGTACTAACAAATAGCCAACCTGCAACAAATAAAGCAGGAATAGTTATACTATGGATAACCCAATAACGTATACTAGTAATGATATCAGAAAAAGGACGTTCTCCAGTTGATCCTCCTGACATAATAATTACCTCCTAATAAAAAATGTAGAAATAATATATAATCACACATTAACATATATAATATTAACTCACTTACTTTCTATATTATAATAATAAATTATATATTGAGATACTATAACTAGTTTTTTTATGAAATAACTATACCTTGTTATAGTAGTTAAATAGAATAATTGATGTATATATATAATTAATTATAATAGTAATTTATTTAAAAATTTGAGTAACAATATAAAGTATATATGTAAACAAAGAATATCATGTATTAACTTTAACTAAATCTACATAATAAATTATCCAATAAAATTATTGTAGATTAATAATTATACAATAAAACAAAAATTTTATATTAATCTGCAGTTAATAAATCAAAACATAAACTGGTACCAACTAATAAATCACTATGTAAAATAATTTTAGCATTATGCTTATTTAAAATATTTTTGATAATTGATAAACCAAGTCCTGTACCTTCTAAAGTATGAATATGATTTTCAATTCTCACAAATCTATCGAATACATGCTTCTGATCTCTTTTATCTATTCCAATACCTTCATCAACAATTTCAATACGAACTATTCGTGAATATTGCTCTAAATTTACTAAATATATATTATTAACATATGATAATGTTACTAAATATACTCTTACGACGATATGACCTTTTGTACTAGTAAACTTAATTGCATTACTAACTAAATTAGCAAAGACTTGTACTAATGAGCCCCTATGTGCCCATACAAGCTTAATTCGTTTATCAAATTCAATAATTAAATTAATATTATTATAATTAGCTACTAATTGAGAAGTTTTAACTACATCATTAATAATGTCAAGAAGATCAACTTTTTTTAATATATAATTATATTGTGATTCTAACTTAGATAAATCTAATATATCGTTTACTAAAGCTGATAAACGTTTAGTTTCATTGTTTGCAATCTTTAAAAAATGTTTTTTTTGCTGGATATTTAAATTATCATGATAATCCAACAATGTCTCTAAAAAAGAACCTATATTAGACAGAGGTGTTCTTAATTCATGTGAAACATTAGCAATAAATTGATTTTGGGCATCATTTAATTTAACCTCTCTACTAATATCTTGAATTATTATTGCAACACCCGTTAAAACATTGCTATTATGCTCTATAACTGTTGTTAATACAAAACGAAAAATTTTTTTTGATTTATAATCAAAATTGATATAAACTTCTTCTGTTTGATAATTAAAATTATACAGATAGCTAGATTTTACTAAATTATTTAAAATAGGTAATAAAGCTTCATTAACATGCACAGGAAAATGTAAAAAAATGTATTGACCAATAAGATCTAAATTTGACCAATTAAAAACCTTTACTGCTATATGATTTACGAATAATAATCTTAATTCAGTATCAATTAAAATTGCTCCATCAGCAATTGTTGAAACGATTGTCTCAAGCTTCATTTTTTCCAATATTAATTTATCAATATTTTTCTTCTCATATGACTCTAACCTTTCTGCCATTTCGTTAAAACTTAATATTAAATCTCCCACTTCACCATCAAAAGGAAGATCTATTCTTTTGCTAAAATTTCCTAAAGCTATATTTTTAACACCTAATAAAAGCTGTTTAATAGGCTCTGTAATAGTCAGTGCATTAAAAGCTACACCTGCAATCACCATTAACCAAATAGATACAAATATTGTAATACTCACATATGCAATTACTTTAGAAGAAGAAGAAAGAGTCGGATTTGAATTAATACCTAAATAAAGACTACCTAAATTTTCACCATTTTTAGTTAAAGGTATAATAATATCTATTATCTTATCATTAAAAATAGTATTATACTTAATTAAGGGAATTCCAAACAAAAAATTATGGGTCTCCAGCTGAAATAAATTACTATGTAACTGTAATAAATTTTGAACTTTATCACTATAAACAGGTAAGCCAAAGAACAAAGTACCATCTGTATTAAAAAATAAAATATATCTTATACTTGACGTACTTAAATAAATTTTTTCTACAAAACTTGCTAGTTCTTGATGATTATTTGTTTCTATAAAATACAATACATTAGAGGCAAATAGTATACCTAAATCTTTACAAAAACGAGTATCAGTAATAATAGAATCTTCTTGAATAATTGTCAAAGACCAAAAAGTTAAACTACTAATTATTAAAGATACAGTTAAAGTCACTAAAGCCATTAAGCGCGTTTGTAAATTAATACATGACCATGATTGATAAATCTTTTTGACAATTTTTAAATAATTCATTAATGTTATTATCTTTTTGATGTAAAACAAAAATTACAAAGCTTTAATAGAACTATCTAATTTATCAAACATTAAATATGATAATATAAAATCAACAATAAAAATAACAAGTAAAGAAGTAACAACCGAAATCGTTGTAAATTTACCAACGCCTTTAGCGCCACCTGTCGCAGATAAACCATAATAACAGCTAATAATAGATATAATAAAACCAAAAACAATAGTTTTAAATACAGACTTTATTATATCACTTAACCATAAAGAAGATATAGAAGAAGTTAAAAAAATAATTGGATCTATTGAATATAATGTAAAACAAATAAATATACTACTTGCTATACTAGTAGCAAATGATAAAAAATTTAATATAGGTAGCATTATAATACATGAAATTACACGTGGTATAACTAAATACAAAAAAGGATTTGTATTCAGTAAATATAATGCATCAATTTGTTCAGTTACTCTCATAGTTGCTAATTCAGCTGTAAAACATGATCCGACTCGACCAATAACAATTACAGAAGTTAGCACTGGAGATAATTCTCTAATAAAGGCAATAGTTAAAATAGCACCTATTAAACTAACTGCATTAAGATATAAAAATTCTTTAGCTACCTGTAAAGTAAACACCATACTAACAAAAAATGCGGTTGTTAAACTAATAGTTAAAGAACCTGGACCTACAATTAACATATTATCTATAATACCTTTATACTCTATATCTGAAATTCTATAAGTTGAAAATTTATATGCAATTAACTTGAATATTTTTGTAAATTGCCTATAACATTCAAATAGATTTATTTGAAAAATCACGTAGATCCTTAATAATGATTATATAATAAACGATATATATGCAATGTATTGCATATAAAACAAATATATATTAATATGATTATAGAAGGGCGGTTAGCTCAGTGGTAGAGCGCCTGCCTTACAAGCAGGTGGTCACTGGTTCAAATCCAGTACCGCCCACTTAATATTATAACAGGGCTCATCGTCTAAGGGATTAGGACAGGGACCTTCTAAGTCTCTAATGTAGGTTCGAATCCTACTGAGCCTGTTCAATACTTATGTTACGGAAAAACAGATTCTACGACTTGTCTAACCTTAGACCCAGAGTCAATAATCTCCAGAGGATCTTTTCGCAATCTATGACGTAAACACAGAGTAATAACTTCTTTAATATCAAGAATATCTACTTGATCCTTACCTTTATATGCAGCAAATGCTTTTGCGGCTCTATTTGTTACAATATCACCACGTAATCCATCAACATCTAATTCACCACACACTTCAGAAATTTTAACTCTTAAATCATAATCAATAGTAATATGTGGTAATATCTTTTGTGCTTTAATAATACTATTTTTCAA
The DNA here is from genome assembly GCA_032270645.1 of Opuntiella californica. Taxonomy (NCBI): domain Eukaryota; phylum Rhodophyta; class Florideophyceae; order Gigartinales; genus Opuntiella; species Opuntiella californica. Next base: position 1,373 of record JAUZSR010000003.1, on the reverse strand, counting down.
TTCATCTTGTTGAGCTTGAAATTCTTTTAAACATAAATATGGATCACTATCGAATTGACTTCTCTGTTCTACAATTTGCACTCTTAAAGATGGTTTTTTAACAGTACGAATTTCAGCATGCATACCAAATCTATCTAATAGCTGAGGTCTTAGCTCTCCTTCTTCAGGATTACCGGAACCAACTAATACAAACCTAGCAGGATGACGAATAGAAATACCTTCACGCTCTACAGTATTCCAGCCTGATGCTGCTGAGTCTAATAGTATATCCACTAAATGATCATCTAGTAAATTTACTTCATCAACATATAAAATACCTCTATTTGCTTTCGCAAGTAAGCCAGGTTCAAAAGTTTTAATACCTTCATTTAATGCTTTTTCAATATCAATAGTGCCACACACTCTGTCTTCAGTAGCACCTAACGGTAAATCAACCATTGGTACTTTAACAAAAATAGTACTAGGATTTTGCCCCTGCTCAAGGTTTTTCTTAACAGAATCACCCATTAATTCATAATTAGAGATATGTGAATTAAAAATATCATCTTCAACTACTTCTATTTCAGGAAGTAAATCAGCTATAGCTCTAATGGTAGTTGATTTTCCTGTACCACGATCTCCCATAATCATTACACCACCTATTTGAGGATCAATTACATTTAAAATTAAAGCTAATTTCATTTCTTCTTGACCAACAATAGCTGTAAAAGGGAAAACAGGACGAGTTGTATCTTTTGTAATACTCACAATAATCAGCCTATTATTTAAATATTTTAATGATTAAATATAATTAGTCATTACATTGAATTCATGACTAATAAAAATGAAATTTTAGGTATCTTCATTATAACATCTCAATGTATCTTTAAGATACTATAATATTATCTAAAAAATAAGATAAATTATATAATTTAAAGAATGGAAGAATTTATATATTAAATAAAGAAATAAAAAAGATGTAAAACTATATTTAGATTTACATCTTAAATTAATATTTAGATATATGTATTTAAATTATTGATACAAATCTGTCCCTAGCTGTATAGCTAATATAGCAGAAACTAGCGCAAATAATAAAGCAACAAAAATTTGACTATCACTGATCATAATACTCCTATATTAATTTATATAATAGTAAATAATAACATAAATTAGAACTTTACTGAATATTATAAATTACTATACTTTCAAAGATACAATAAATTTAATATAAAACTATAAAATATAGTAAATACTTCTAAAATAAGGCTTGACAAAAAAGAGCTAACAAGTTACTGTATGCGTACTGATTAGCAATATTAATATTCTGGATAACACGGAGAGTTTGATCCTGGCTCAGGATGAACGCTGGCGGTATGCCTAACACATGCAAG